>JANHFX010007403.1:0-59506 GCA_027560015.1 Chloroceryle amazona
CTTCCTTCCTTCCTTCCTTCCTTCCTTCCTTCCTTCCTTCCTTCCTTCCTTCCTTCCTTCCTTCCTTCCTTCCTTTCAAATATTTTACCTTTTTTAACCTTGAAGCAGATTCCTGAATAATGCAATACATATAGAGTCTATTAAAAAGTGCTTTTACCTATCCAAGGTAAAGTTATATCATTGATTTTCCTTTTCTTCAGACAGTATTAACTTGCATGTGAGTTATCCAAAGACTCTGCTACTCATGCACATATCATCCATAAGTACACAGGTGAAGGGAAAGTCCAGATTTATGTAAATTTTTCAAGCCTTAATCTCTGTTCACATTTCCCCTAAAGTTCCTCATGACACTGATAGGAACCCTGAAAGCAGGGTTGTAGAACTGAACTACATTTTAAAATATATGCTGAAGCATTACAGGTAATCTTTGAGTTACAATTTTTTGGCTAAAGCTCCTTCCTTTTATTGTCTATTGTGAAGCCTAACATTGCTTTTGGAACAGTTTGCTTCTGTGGGTAGAAATTCAACAAATGCCTGAACCTCCAGGCTTCTGATGTGAGAAATAACTTTCCAAAATGGCTATTTATGCATTTCTCTTGGAGGTTATTATTTTGGGGCACTGGCATTTTCTTAAGATGGAATGTCCTCTTAGCTTCATTCGGAATCTAGACCTGCACTGATTACTAGCCAGCTGTGTAGTTTTATTTGGCAATACCTAATAGGGGTGTACTTCATGAGTCGAAAAAATTTATACTTTCCTTCTGCCATCAAATGGGGAACCTTCTACATTTGTTTTAAAATAGCTGAATCTTGGCTAATTAATATTCTGGACAGTAGATGAGGGAATAGTTTATTTTTCTAGTAGATTATATGAAGACCTGCCAAAGATTTGGGAAGAGTTTAGGTAGTGTACTTACAATATACTGAAATACTGGATGCATGGATCTAACCCTGAGTGCTGAGGGGTTTTCAGTGAAACTACTGACCCTAAAATAGAGGGGTGGAAGTATGTATATGTATGGGAAATTCCTTTCTCTTCTGGTACAGTTCAAAATTTCAGGAGGATTTATCAGAGATGATTTATATTGCCTTCCCTTTCTGATTTCTCTTGGGGTCTACCCTTCCTTTTCAGAATGTCTTCTCTTAGGAATAATGCCATCCCATCTTAAACACTTTCTAACCCTCCAGATAGAACCTCAGATTTTTGTCTTGTAAAATATAAGTAAAATAAAAATGAGAGTTAGTCAAGGCATTTGTTTTGGGGTACTTTACCTACACTGAAAGGATGTCTAGGAAATAATATGCTTTTCAAATATTCTCACAAATTTAAAATAATCATATTTTTGCAATTCATATGTAGGATAAATTACCAAGAAGAACTTGCTCCTGCAAATATAAGACAGACTTCCAAGGTCCTTATTGTCTACACTCTACTTTTTTTCCAGCAGTGATCCCAATGCATTTAATAGAATATCCCCATGTGAAATGACTGTCCTGAAAAATTCATTAGGAAAAAGAAATACTCTGGAGAACAAAATCACTGGAAGCAGGTACAGCTGACCATACATCAATTACTGACAAATCCTGGGAAGAAAAGTATTTCTGCCCACCTCTTCTACTTAAGAGAGACTGAAGAACAGTGTCACCAAAAGCAGCAGTAGATGACTTTTCAAACTAAAAGGAATTAAATCACATGAGAAGAAGGGCTAGTGCGGTAAGAAGGCAAAGTTTTTCTACTGATGTCTCTAAATCTTTACTTTTAATATTTGGCCATAATGCAAATCAATAGGAAGAAAAATAATCAACAAGAACACAAGAGAAGAAACAAGTAGATATTGTGTGGTTGCTATGATCTACCTTTGCTGTGACTCATCTTGCTGACTATACAAGTCTATATGAGCAGAGGAGCAGCCATTATTGTAAGAAACATCACCTAATTACCTGTCAGTGGCCTGTGTAGAGTGAAAAAAGTAATAGCATGGTCCAGCTTGGCCATTCTGATGTGTCTTAGTCCTAATAACATGGTGCTAGGTAGAACCTTAAATATCTAAACAATGATTCATTACAGGACTTCAAAGCAGTACCAGGAGTGGATAACAACTAAAAAAAACCCTAAATGGTATATCTTTGATGATAGCAAGACAGTACTTGTAAAAATTAATAATGTACTGGGCAGAAGAGTTGTCTTTTTGTTGGATCTTTAGATCTTAGCTATGAAATAGGATCACTAGTTAAGCTTTGTGTAGGCCATTTGGCATGGAAAGTTATGAAGCTGAAATGGGGAGATTTTCTTCCATATTGTAGCAGCAATATGTAATTAACCGTAATTAAAATGCCAGAGCTGCAAATTATTCAGTTCAGTCACCAGAATATCTCAGTTTGTTGGCTCATAAATGTCTCAGAGGTCAGAAAGAGCTTCTGACAGAAGAATCCAATCATTTTTTTTCCTTAAATTAAGATCCATGCAGGGAATAAACCATTAAGAGGATCAGAGAATGAAAAGATAGGAATAATAGAATGTTGTGACAGCTACACACAAGGAAGAATGAACATTTTCATTTATATTTTCTTAGCACATGTAAAGAGTTGTCATGCCATCACCTGATGACAAGCTGCATCTGAGTTTCTAAAAAATCCCCAACAAACTAAGGACGTGTAAAGGGATAATGAGAGGCTAAAGATGGTTAAATGAAAAAAAGGCCCATAAGAACAGATGTAAGAATTATAGAGGTAAGTTTTCCCCCATTTTTGGTGAGAAAACAAGTTTCTGAATGTTTGGGGAAACACTGAAGTGAAGTTATTTAGGTATGTAGGTGTTTGGGTTTATTTTAGGTGTTTTTTTGTTGAGTATGGTTGGACTCAGTGATCTAGGAGGTCCTTTCCAGCCATGAATATTCTGTGATGCTGTGTGACCTTTTCTGACCTTTGCTTTCTTGCGGAAAAGTCTACAAGTAACTTATAGACAACACTTTGGAGGGGACCCTAAGGGTTGGCAGCTGAAGGCGGGAGGTTGCGTGGCTCCGGGATCCTTCAGCACCGACTCCCGGTGGACAGTTCCCCCTCGGGGCAGCCGCGTGGGGCTGCCGGCACCTCCCGCTCCCCGGCCTGGGCGCGGACTGGTGGCCAAGGGCCAGCTTCCCTCTTCGGCAAGGTAAGAACAAAAGAGCATCACGGTGAAAAGTGGAAGGAGCATGCAGGTATAATGTGATGGCTGTGGTCTGCTTTGGTGTGTGGGTGAAGCAGAAGGATCTGCTAAGTGGAGATCCTTCTAAATAATAAAGTGGAGATCACAAATCCAAAGTGAGACTGATGGTCATGAGGAAAATCAGAGAAAGCGAAGTATGTGAAACAGCGGACAAAAGTGGGACCCACAAGGATAGGCGAAGTTAGGAACATTTTGCTGATAGGAAAGGACAATGCTTGAGCAGCCGAGAGGAAGTAAGAACATTATGCAGTGACAGTTTTCTGTATGAAAGAATTAAGCTCCCCTTATGAGGAGGATGAAGACACAATAGAAGGGATCATTTTTATGATCTGTTCCCTTATATAAATTCATGATTGTAATATTGCAAATGCTGACTCAGTATTCTTGTCATTGTGAGTCTGGGGAACACTGTTCTTATGGCTTGTCTTATAAAAGTTGGGGCGAGGACAGGTCTTCTGTGTCTTCTTCATTGAGTATTATGAGAGTTGGCATCTTCTGTGGAAATTAAAGAGTAAAGGTCAAGCATTTCTCTTATATCAGGAGATCTACTTTCTCTATATATAATCTGAACACAGCCAGTATCCTGTAGTGCAAAAGGGGAGCTGAATGTACTTATCTAGAAAAATCCAGAGTCATTTTACCACCTACAGTGCCCCAAATACCCTTCATTCCAGACCCAGTTCCAATCTCCTTGGAGAGTGAGATAATCTGTCTAAATGATTCCTTTGAACAAACTGCCAAATTCACTCATCCACTGCACAAAGCTGTGCTTTCATTGCATCTTTCCAATACCTGTCTCAGCTTTCAGCCCAGTCCACATATGACTGGGATGCACACAGAGCAGAAGGCCAGCTGTTTGTCAGTACTGCAGTCATACACACTCTCTTTCCCTTTCTGGCTCTGAAATCTTTATTGAATTTTCATTCATCACTATGAGGGATTCCTTCAGCACTGCAAGGGTGCCATATAGATGTGAGCATATTCAGTCAAAGCAGCTTAAACTCTTAATTTATTGCTTATTAAAGACATCAGCTCTGCTATCAGGGTCACCCTTGCTGACGTAGTACTTACTATCTGTCACAGAAGTCCAGTGTAGGAGCCAGAACTAGAAAGCATGAAAATATAAAAGTCTATGAACCTGATCTCCTGACCATGGAAGTGGATGTACATGGGGACTGAGTGTAAAAGAGCAATGAGCCACATTGGTAGATTTCAAAGCCTGTTTCTATTGTAAGGACATGACTGTCCCCAGAAGCAAGGTACTGTGGAAGGAAGACCACCTCTAACCCAGGTGTCAACTTGCAGCTAAAGCAACATCCAAGAATTAGCCCTGGCAAGTAACAGCTATCTGTTTTGCCTCTGTGGGGTTACCATTGTCACTCGTTGGTATAAATGAAAATATTTCATGGGATTCCAAAGAATTATTTGGAGACTCTCCCTTAAAGAAACGGTGAATAATCCAGCTTTCAAATTAATTTTATCTAATCTTATTTATTTATTTTTCAGAGGGAGAGAGAGAGAGAGACCCTGGAGGTGAACAAAAGTTCTTGAAGCTCTTCACTTTTGGACAAAGAACAAAATACATCTAAATTCTGCAAGGTAGAAATGGTATCTGACAGGGACTGCTGCTGTGTTTTATCTGTGTGACTTGACAGTGGTGGCCAGACTGATGAGTAAAGGACACATTACTTCCAACACCCATTTGTGGCTACTACAGAGCAGGGGGAAGCAGCCCTTTGAATATATTTAACCATTTCTGTGCCAAGTAACTTTGGAACAGTTATGCTTCTTCTTTGTTTGATTTGAGTTTGTGTCTGTTTTTTATTAGTTTCCCTTTTTTTTCAATTTACAAAATGAAACTAAGGAGATGTAGGTTTAGAATAATTTCAGACTGGCCTAGGGAAGGGACATTCCTTGTGTTTTACTTTTGGCTTTGCTTCCCTTGAAAATGCAAGTGACATTAGGATGTGTTATGAGTCTTTCTTTATTTTCATCACAAATAACATGGACTTGATTATAAACAAAAATAAAACTGTTAGTTCAGGCTGAAAGATATGAAAATGTAACCTAAAGGCAAAATCACTGAAAAAATAAATTGTTTTTAATGACTACTACTGAAATAAAAAAGATTGTTATTTAGAATATATATGGTTTATATTTCTTATTCTGAGATGACTTTACCTTGACAACATCCCTTAAACTTCAGAAATCATTATTGAAATAAAAAGGAACAACCTGTTCTAAGAAAGTGTGCTGTAATGCACTGCTTTTCATCATAATTTTTTTTTACAGCAAGTTTGTTTTGCACTGCACAAACGGTTGCCTGACATTTGAACTGTGACAGTGTTTGAGTTTACAGCACCCAGCCAGAGGTTACTGCTGTCACAGGGTCATTTGTTGGAGTCAGAAAAAACATTGTGGCTACTTTGTGAAATTTCTTCAGATATTTCTTTTTAATGACCATTTAAAGCTTTATTTTTTAAGACATTATGTCTACTCCCCTCTTACTTTCAAAGGGACCTTCACATCAGTTTGGGGTCCATAAAGGAATATGGAACCTTTGCTTCTTTGTATGCTTGAAAATCCTGCAGGTTATTGCTTTCTCTGCTCCAAAGATCACCTAATTCACGCTTTATACACATGCACACACACATACACACATTGATCCTCTTCTTCAATGTCATAAATTTTAATGTAGTTTAACATACTGAGTTGTCACCAATTTGATTTTCTAGGTCAAAGAGTTCAACCTTCTTTAATCACTGTGTCCATAGCTCTCCATTATATTCAAAGAGCTCTTCTGTGCAATTTAAATTGCCTACTGTTAAGTTACAATCTTTGCCTCAGTTTTCCCTCCAGTGTTGTCTTGGATGAACTTTTTACAAGTTTCTGCTTAGGCCTTTAAGGACCTTTCTTCAGCCAATTTATGGTAAAACTGATGCTGTCTAAATCTTTGCAATAACTATGAAGGCATCCCATGCTTCTAATAGGAAAACATGACATGTTGCAATACATGCTGCTAAATATTCTGCTGTGTTCACAGTTGTTTGAGTTGGGTTTTTTTTTTGTTTGATTTTTGTTACTGTTTTCTTACTTTCCAGATATCTTCTTTCTGCAGCTCTGTTAATGCCCTAGATTTTTTGCTGAAAGACACTGAAGCAAAAATGTTATGAGCAGAAATAAGTTATGACCATGACACTGGATAAGTCTGTATTACAACATAGTGATCTTTAACGTAGTTTGAAATGGAGTAGCTTGAGCACTAAAAGAAATATAGCTGCATTTCACTCTGATCTGTCTGGCATATAGCCAAGACCTGGTAATGCAGGCAACTTGTCAAGGGTGGTTTGCTGGGTAATAAGCTCCAACTTAGCTCATGCTGAGCTTAACAACCTTGGGCCCAGCTCTGCATCAGCATGGCTGAGCCTGAAAAAAGTGTCTTTTGAATCTTCAATCTCCTGTGCATGGCCTATACACCGAGAATAATTTGACTCCCATCCTTTGAAGCTAAATGCAAAGTCAAGGAGGTCTTTTCGTTACATCAAGTTAAACCTGCGTATGCAGACAAGCAGGCCGTAAGAGTTCACAGTAGGAGTGGTTTTCATCTCTTTGTATGGCTTTTATAAGAGACAGGATCACTAGAAACCATTTAGTGAGAGAGGCATGGAGACCTTTTTGATCTGACTTTGCTCCATGAGAATTTTGCAAAGCAGCATGTGGAGCAGAAGGAAGGGATTAATGCACATAATACTGTGTTTGTCTTTCATAGGAACTAATCAGCAGCACAAATATTTGTGAGGTGTATTTCTTTTAAATCCACTATTTAGAATGGGTATCCTTCCATTACAACTTTAAAAAATACTGAACATCCATGTCTGTTGTATACATTTCATGGAGAATCCAATAATAATCCCTAAAAATCTTAAGAGTGAAGCCTGTCATGCTGTTGAAGAAAATAGCTAAACTCCCAGTGATGTTAGGTGGTCTGGACTTCCATTTTTAATGAACCAGACATGGAACAAAATGCATGATGTAATTTTCCAGCTGTCCAGCCATACAATTCTGAAATGTTTTCATCATTTTTAACCAGTATGATACTCTGGAATTTAGAATACAAATAAGATTTCTGTGATATGGAGTCCAAACCCCACACATAACAGCACAGTATATCTTCATTAACAAGAAACATTTCTATTGATTTCATTTTGCAATGTTTCATATTACACATAACAAATATGTATGGTCACCTAAATGAATTATTACAATTCAATTTGGAATGATTGCATAAGGTTATTGTATTATCTCTAGGATGCCTTCGTCTCTGGGTGTCAAAACTGTTTTTATTTAATAGAATAACACGGGAAAGTTAATCAGAGTAGGTTAACCTCTATGGGACTCAAGGTCACAAACACTCAGTCTCAGCTGTAAATGGGGACCTTGCTTTATTATTTATTTATTTATTTATATTTGTTAACTTGGAAAATATATGTTTACAAGAGGAAAAATACAATGTAGGATTTCTTAACAGAATCAGTACTGGTGAAAATCTTGTTGGTCTTTCCAGCAGGAAATATCCCCTGTTTTTTTTTCTGCAGAAAGATCCCACAAGGCAATTAACACTAAATGAGAAAAAGTTTACCACAGTGAAGTCTTTCCCAGGAAATCTGTCAGATTTTACATCACCTTTGCAGGAAATGGAACAATTGTTTTTAAGGGGACTGTTACGTTATGCTAAGATGGCAAAGCACAGTGCTACTCTGCAAATTGTTTCACCAGCACTCTGCTTTTTCTTCTTTGTCTTGTTTATTTTGTCTACCTTTTTCTGACACCATAAGCTAATGTTCTGAATTCACAGAGTCAGGAATTGCTTTTTTGTCTTTGTGTGGCTGCACTGTGCTTAGAACAGCCTGCCTAGATAGAGTCTGCTAAGGCTGCTGGAACAGAAAGCTGAGTGAGCAACTCTGAAGTAGCAAGTTGAGTGTATGTGCAGCAGGAGTAAAGTGGTTCCACAAAGATAATAAATTGTCCATTCAGGGGGCCTTAAGAAATAAATGTGATCTGCAGATTTTTTGGAGGTCATGTCACTGTGCCTGTCAAACATTGTGCTGCTTGGTAACAGAGGAGGCAAAAAAAAACAAAAAATCAACTGAAAGGCAGCCTACAAAGTGAAACAGATGTCTGAAAAGTGCCTTTGCTCCAAGCTGATCTCTCTAGCATCCTCCTCTTGGCTTTTCACACTCTGTTGGCTAAACAGTGTTTGGTGAAAAGGTCCATGTAAAAAAAGTTGTTCTTTGTTATACATAACAGGTTTGTTGATTTTTTTTCAGGCAGATAATTTCTCATGTCCCTGTCTCCAAACCTGACTTTTCTTCCCAGATCATCACCATCATAGTGATTTAGAGCAACAGTTCATCTTAGCTTGGTGTTTTGTTTTTGAGAGTGACCATTAGTGAACACTTATGGAAGGATATCAAAGGGAGTGGTCAGATAGGGCAATGCTCCCCTGGCATATCTATCCTCCCATCATCTGGGATCATCCTGGCCATGCCTCCCCAATTCCAGACCAACCAGCTGGGGATGTCTTGTTCTGTGTACAGTTCATTGAACAAAAAACAACAAAGTGCTTCTTGTTCAGATGCAAGCGCTGTCTCTGTCAAATCTGCAGCTGCGGTACAGCCTTCCCTCTCCAAAGCCACAGAGTTTTGGGTAACTATCAATACCAAGTCCTCAGCTGATGACAATAAATAGACGTGGAATCCCTGAGCTCTCTTGCAAACAAAAAGTTGCTGCTGCATGTCACTGTCACACGACAAATGATTTCCGTTCACCCCGAGGTTTGACTGAATTTCAATCACAGGCTTAAAGAGTCAGCCTCGGTTTACTCAGGGGAATGGGGCTGTTTTCAGTGGTCAGCAAAAGGAAGGCTGAGACTGTTCATTAATATTTTAAAAAGCCAAACACCAAAATGACACAATGAATGATATATTGTCTTTGTTGCTTCTACATTAAGAGAAAGCAATCAGGAGTTTTCTAGCTAAGGGTCAGTTAAAGGAAAGCTCCCTTAGATCCCAGCAGTGCTTCTGTGATCACATTTCTTTCCCCTAGAACTGGTGTCTAGATCTTCCAATGGTTTTCTTCACTCTGGGAGCCAGTGTTCTCTGCCCAGCCTTCAAACCTCTTAGAGGTGTGTATCAGCTCTGCTTCTAGAGAACAGAAATTGTTTCCACTGGTAAAGTTGTGATCTTTTGAATTAGAACCCCCTACATAGAATAGTAAGCTCTCATCCAGAAACTTGCATATGGATGGTGCTCATGACAGTAACTGTATCTGCAAAGAGCACCCAGATGGGGCCCTGCACCTTGCAAGCTCAGCCTCACTGGGTCCGAGCTGGCCTGTCCATGCAGCCCTCAGCTACACTAGTTGGTGTTACTGGTGTGGAAGATTACTCAAGTCACCTTCACACACAGAGTGACTTCTATTACTCTATAAATATAAACTTCTTCATAAATGGGACTCCGCATTCTTCTATATCCCTATATATCTAGTTATGTCCATGCAGAATCTAACTTGCTGGGAAAGGAAAAGCACTTAATGCTCAGATAGAGGGCTTTTCTGCCTATGCTCACCATGAGGTCTTTTATGATGGAAAATGTCAGTGAGAATGATTTAACATCAAATATATGTGCTTAAGGCCACAAATTTAGACATGTATTCCTCAATTTTCTTTATAAAGTGTTGCCTAGTTGTAAGGCAAACAACTCTTCCATCATAGTAATATAAGGATTTGTTTCTTATAAATAAGTCTAGACTCTGAATATACAGGATTTTTACAGTGTTAGAGTATTTGCTTTCAGTTCCTGAAGTGGTACTGATGTTGTTACTGGCAGATTCAGGAACCTGATACTTCTGCATTTGCTTTTTTAATGAGATATAGATGGACAGTCATTAAGACAAATATTTCACAGAATTTGAATTATATTAATTCAACACAACCATGAAAACCATGGCATTTTTTGAGAGAACACAGTTTACGGTATAGAGACCTCGTAAAGAGGAGTCTTCACTGCTTTGATGTCTGCCATTTTAGAGGTGTGTAAGGGTGTGATTCCACTTCAGACCTGTTCCACTGACCTTGCTTCCTGGTGTGCCTTGCACCGTACGTGGAACCTCTGCAGTGCTCAGTGTACAAAGCTGGTCTCAATTTTAACAAGTGATCTGTTAACCTGAGAGCCCTTAAAGTATTTTCTTCTACACAGGAGTAAAAAACTTTCTGATTGTCTCTTGGTAGTAGTTAATGTGAAAAGGGCATTTTTTGTGATATGTACTTATGGTCTTAATTACTCAGCTTTCAGTGCGTTATGGCAATAGTTATTAGATGCCACTTAAGACTGCAAAAGCATTTTTGACACTCAGAGAGGCCAACTAGTTTTTAGGTGTTTGGTGATCAGGATCACTGCTCTGATAATATTTGCTGGAGAGAGAGACTATAGAAGAAAAATGTGGTTATAATGTGCATTTCATTGCCACTTTAGTTGTGGAGAGGCAATAAGAACTTCATAGCACTAAAAGTTACACCTTGTCAGTAAAACCACAGACAAACATGTGAAATAGAGTAAGAAGGAAACAGAAGTTGTTTCTTCTTTTTTTGTGAAAAGTGATACCAGGGTTTTTCTATTAAAGGAAAACCAAAAGATTGTGAATAGATACGAGTGAGCTGAATTGAGTCAGGTTGTTTTCCTACTGAATTAAGGCCTTTTAAAAAAGTGGCATAAATTGACAAGCAATAGAAAAGCCAGAACCAGGTGGAGGCTCAGTGTGGTGAGGGATCTAATATGTGTGTGTGTGTGTGTGTGTGAGCCTTAGTTTCCATAGAAAATTGAAGTCTAAATTTGAAATTATGAGCTCATTTATTTATTCATTCTTGTAAGATGTTTACAATGTCTAGTCCTATCTGTTGGGAAGATTTATCCTAAACCACTCATGTTCTTACTGGAAGTGTGCATAAGAAGGAGAGTAAACTGCATCTCATGATTATAATTAACCTCCTTTTTATAGGCATTCTTTGTGTGTGTGTATAGCACACAAAAGGAAGAAAAACATTTAAATTAAATATCTGCAGATAATAAATTATCAGTGACAACAGCTTGTATTGCAGCTGATTCATAGATATAATTTCTCTTCCTCTAAAATTTTTGTATAACTGCTGTGAAGTTTGGAAGCAGGCTGGCTAAGAGTTTTACTTATTGGTGAATTGCTCCTGTCTTTGACTAAAAGGAAGTTCCACAGAGTTCAGAGGTTTGGATCAGATTCATCTGTGGTCTGGAAATCCCTATCTACTTGGACTGTGTGAATTTTTATTCATTAATATAATCTATATTCAGCTTCTTTCCAAAAAATATAAACCAAAAAAGAAAACTAATTTTTTTTTGAATGGACTAAGAATAATAGATTTCAAATGAAAATATTGCTAAACCCCATGGATCTTGTAGTTACCCTTATATAAGACTTACTGAGGTACAATACTGTGTGTTGACAAAATAGTCATTCTTCCTCATACCAAAAACCTCATCTGAAGTTGAAAATAGCTTCCTTCATAGGAATGCAATCTATGTTGAACTTCTGCTTTTATGCAAACTGCCTCCTCTGGTTTTATTGTTTCCCCCATGTTTATTATTACTCTCCATGACAGATTCCTTCCACCTCCTCCATTCTTCCCAATCTTGCTGCATTTCTGTGTCCACAACTTCCAGGTTCAGTAGAGCAAATGTTACTTACCAACTCATGTACTGACTTCCAAAAGTGTCAGAAATTTTGCACTGGGGGCCAGGAGGAAGCTTTCATTTAAAACCTTATCTCTAGAAAAACAAACATGATACCTAGTATAGTCAGGAAGAGGTTAATATATGGCACTTATATCCATCCCTTCCAAATAACTTTGTTATGACTTATATATATAACTTATGTTATATATCTTTGCCTTGGGATATAATTTTCTAGGACCCAAAAAACTGCTTAAGGTTTTATTTTTCCATGGAGAGAGTCTTTCATCACAAATTTTCCATGACTGAGTTGTGAAGTAGAAGATCAGACTCTGGTTTATTGTATATTTTCCTAGGATAATGTTATTCTTGGCATGGAAACCATGAGCCATGCTTATTTTTTTCAATGTTTCTGTGTATTTCCGAGTTTCCAAAGGACAACCTAGTGAGGTCTCCCTTCAGTCTCCCCCGAGTAAGTGCCTTTACAGTGTTCTGTATCACCACATCTTTTTCACAAGCAGTTTTGTGACAAGGTTCACTCACCATCCCGAAACATGAATTCTGACCTACCTTAGGAGGCATTTCAAAACTACCTCTGTTTCAAATGCTTGTGATAACTTCCTTGATTTTTGTTTTAATTGTGAAAATCTCCATTATGCTCCTATTACTTCTTCCACGGGTTAAGAAGAGTGAACAATGTGAAATTTCAATGGGTGAAAATATGGATATCTTTGTTCCAATGTATTTCCTGAGAAATAAATGAAAAAGCTGCATAGGAAGGATAAACTGACTGATTAGTATACATAATGCATAGAACACTTTTTGAGATTGCAGATGCTGTAATTTGATGGGAACCTCTACATCTTAAAACAGGAACATGATGGAGTTCTAATTATTCTGCAGTTGGAAGAGCTGATAAATGAAACTGTCCATCCCCAAAATATGCAGAGTGTCTAACAGACATCTGATCCCGAATTTCAAATCAATAGGGTTTAATATTTCTCTAGCAATCATATATTTGAAAATCAATCCTGTCAGGGTTGGTAATGTTCTCTTATAGAAGAAATAGTTGCAAATCAGGGAGATTGAAGGCAAACATTCAGGGATGAACTAACAAAAGCTGTTTCAGAAGTCTTTTCTGTTTCTGTTTATTATTGAAAAATTTAAGTTTTGGTTTTCTAACCAGCAGAGAGAAGTAGAGATAGTACAAGGGAAATCACATTTAGTGCATTTAAACATTTTCAGTAACTTCTGGTATGTAGAATTATCTGGATAGGGACTGTTCAGATTATATTGATATTTACTGGGGAAAAAACACTCTTGCTATAGATACTCAAAACTTGTTGCATTGACCAGCACATGCCCATACAATGTAAACTTTGCTGTGAAACTTTGCCTTTTCTTGGAAAATGGATGATGGATCCAAGGATACCTAAATCTGTACCTCTTTTCAAGGCTGGCCTTCTCCAGGACCAGATATGGCTTCAGTGAGATAATCTCTCCACAACCCTCCCTTGTTTAATGTGCCCCTCCCATATGTACCACACAACAGATGGACTTCGACAACAATGGGTTGTTTTAGTTTGTTTAGAAGAGGCACTGACATGGTGTGATGGGCTGATCCCATACACTATTACAACAGTCCAAAGCAAAGTTTTTTGGTATGTTTTCTTGAACTCTGGCACCAGCAAGTTCTGAATAGAGGGAAGGATTTGCCTCTTATTGCAAATCATCCCAGAGCTTGAATGAGCCTGGATTTGAAGGATTCTCTTTTTCACTGTAGGAGATCTAGCATGACACTAAAAAAGTGTAGCAGAAATGCAGTGCCTAGAAAGCAAAGAACTGTATTACAGCAGGTGTCATTTGCTACCTAGATATATTTCTTAAACACCATATTCTAGATTGTTGTGAGTCCTCAGAGAGATGATAACTTGCACCTGTGATAGTCTTATCTTCAGATGCTAAATTTTCTGAATTCTTCCCAGAGAATAAAGACAAGCATCAGGACTCATCCACTTATTGCTGTCAAAGTGACTGAATGCCAATCTCTGATGGTAACCCAGAAGCAGAGATAAATTATTGTTTGGCTTTATTTCTTCAATAACTATTCTGGGGTCACTGCAATTCCTTTGACTTGATCTATATCTATTTATTTATTTATTCATTCACTTTTATTTCTTGGTTTTGATATTTAAACACTGTTGAAAAAGCTGCTAAAAAGAGACAGTTTACAAATTATTCACTCTTCTGGTAATGGACTTATGAATGATAATTAAGTAGGCTTCCTTAGTCTAAATAGACAACACAGTGCCTGCTTCTTGGGAAATGTTGTATATTTGTTGTCTCCACTACAGTAGAAGTAAAACTTTATTAACTGCAAATTATTTCTGATTATTTATATGTTTACATTTCATTTAAATTTGACCCTACAACCAGACATTCCTATCAGACATAGTATACATGTACTTAGCCTCATTTGGCGCTATCTTTCAGTCCATACTTGTGCTGTTCCAAACAGCACAAGTATGAGAATTTCTTCCTCATATTCCCTATTCCTTAGGGGTTGTAACATGAGGCAAATCCCATGGCAATAAGAATTTAAAAATCTTACTCTGTGTTAAAATTTTTTCTGAACTTGCACGCTCATTTCCCAAAAGGAAGAGCACTGCCCTCTCCTTTGCTGGTTAGAAAGTAAGACAACTTGGGGTTACAGGTCTGAAAGTTGCATATCCCTTCAGTGGCCTGACAGTGGCAACAAGCAATATTTCTCATTGCTGTCATGGCTGAGGTGTTTAGAACCATTGTGCTGTTTTGGCTGTTGCAGCAATATCATCACAAGGCTAATATCAACTTAGATCTCAGTCAAAGTAAAGTAAAAAGACAAAAGGCAGTAAACAATTTATCTCTTTCCTTGTTTTGCTTCATTTGCTGTGTTTCTTTCTCTTAGTTTCCTTCTCAGCTCATAAGTCTTCTGTTTAGCTTGGAAACATCAAGGCTCATCTGCAGCTAACTGATCATGACTGTGATCTGCTAGAATGGATAGCATAAGTATATTAATGGCCACGTGGTGCTTTCCCACTGGGAAAAGCCATTTTTAATATCACCTATTTGTATCCTTGCAGAAAGATATGATGGTCTTAATGATTTTTGACATTGTTACACTATGTTTCCACTTGCAGAGGAAAGGGAAAATAAAATCAACCTTGTCTACCTCTATACACTTATTCCGTGTTAGGCAGTACACAAAAGAGAAGTACAATGCTATGGCTGAGTCTAAAGATGGGGACTGCAGAGCACAGTTCACTGCATGATGAAGACATGCAGGATTAAGGCAAATGAAGGAAAGGCTATGTCAAGGAAATTGTGCCTTGCATCTCACCTGTCTTGTAATGTGTAATGACTACAGTGTTTGGGCCTCATTCACTCATGAGAAGTTAAGAGAATGCCTGCACTGGTAAACTGACGCACGCTGAGTGGTTCCTGGACACCAAAATACAGTAATCCACACCAAGAAAATGTGATCTTGATTACTGGCATCATCTCAACCCAGTGCATTATCTGTTTTCCAGGAAATTCCCTCCACAGCTCATGATGAGAACAGGAAGGGCAATGCTCCTACCTAGGTAGGAGTACACCTACTAGGGTAGAGTTGAGGCTGTGCCTTCTCTGCACTGCATTTCTTATATGATCCCCAACACCAGCTTAACAGGCCTGCTCATCTCCTCACATTCCTCCCACTAATACTCTCCCTCAATGTTCAACAAAATCCTGGTTCCATACTATAAAAGGACCACTCATACTATTTTTTGGACCTCAGATAAACAAAATCAAAAATTATAGTGACTGGGCACTGGCATGGGTCCACACAGTCCTGGTAATGGCAACTGTCTGACCATGCGTGATGAGGGATGGTCAAGGATCACAAGAAGTGAGTTTTGTTTGGATTTGCTTTGTTTTGCACAATGAAGTTATCTACAAAGGTGGCTACAAGAGCATTATCTGACATGGGTGTGCCATAAAGAAAACATCAGTAGCCTATATATACATGGGGCAAAACAGAAGTCCTTCAAAACAAGTTTTCTTCCCTTAATCACCTTTAATCTCCCAGACTGAATTAATCTCCCTTGAAGACAAGGACTAGACATGAAGGACACAAGATTATAACTCAGTGAAAGTCTAAAATGTTGCCACAAATATTTTATATCTTTCCTGGTAGCATTTCTTGTCATATACTGTGTCCACTTCTGGAACCCCCAGCACAAGAAGGATGTAGACATATTTGAGCGTGTCCAGAGGAGGGCCACCAAGATGATCAGTGGAATGAAGCTTGTCTCGTATGAAGACAGGCTGAGGGAGTTGGGGCTGTTCAGCCCAGGGAAGAGAAGGCTCCGGGGGAGCCTTAAAGTGACCTTCCAGTACCTGAAGGGGGCTACATGAAGGCAGGGGAAAGTCTGTTCTAAAGGGTTTGTAATGACAGGACAAGGAGTAATGGTTTTAAGATGGGAAAGGATAGCTTTAGACTGGATATTAGAAAAAAGTTCTTTAATATGAGACCACTGGAATGGGCTCTCCAGAGAGGTAGTGGAGGCCCCATACCTGGAGTCATTCAAGGTCAGGCTTGATGGGGCTCTGAGCCACCTGACCTAGGTAAAAATGTCGCTACCTGTGTAGGACCTGTGTTGGACCAGATGACCTCAAGAGGTGTCTTCCAGCCTAAAACATCCTATGATTCTATATATACTTGATCACACGCCCTTCCACAGACACATCAACTGGGCACTTTGCAGTTAGATAGCTAATAAATCAAAGTCTCTTACCTTGTATCTTTTCTAAGTGAAAAGCTCCTCATTCTTATGAGAATTTCTTGTTCTTGGTCTTTACAAACTTTCATTTTTGTTTGGTTCACAAATCTGATCACTAAATTTCATTTTAACAGTTACTATCAAGAAAATTCATTTCTCTCTGAAGGATGCTCTAACCCTAACTTGCTATATTGCATGTGCTCCACACATGCTATGTTTTACAACAGTCATTAACAAACAACAGAGAAGATTGTACCAAGCTGGATCCTTCTTACAGTCCTAGTAACCTCCCAACAATCCAAACAATCCCAACAAGCCCAAACTTTTCTTTCAATGGAGTTCATTACCATCTCCCTTTAATTAGTTTCTTACAGTTTTCTAATAGTCGTTATCGGCTCATATTACCTGATAACTTCCCATACAACACCAAAGCAAGCATTTTACTGAAATATGAACAGATCCAGCAGACTCCATTTACTTAATATTGAATAAATCAGACATCACATTATGTGAAAGGTATTAGATTGGTCCAGAAAGATTCTTTTCAAATCTTTTAAAATAACATGTTGATTTAATAACATTTTATCTTTTCTTTTAAGATTTTAATTATTCTTTCCTTCAAAATTTATTTTAAAACTCTACATACTACTCAAATCAGACTAATGAATCCAAAGTTTTCTAAGTTGGCAGGGGGGAAACTCCTCAAGTGATGCATTTATTATTCTCTGAAAATTTGTTATGATCACTTATTTGACAGGTTTAATAAAAAGCCTTCTTAATAATGTCCAGTTGTATGCAATTTCATCTGCCTCTTCCTGCTGCATTCTGGGATGGTCTTTGCAATGTCTCCAGTTGGAGAACATGAAGATGTATCTTGCTTTTATTTCAGAAAGTGGCCTTTTCTTTTCCTGTATCTTCATTCTCAGTAGCTATCCTTCATTTTCAATTTTTCTGTATTCAATGATCATTATTAAATGTGAAACAAATTATTCCTTTAGTATTTTTTAGTTTTTCTGCATTACATTTAAGACTTAAGCCATTCCAATTGCCACTGCTCCTCTCCTCACTGTCCTTCACTCTTATTTATATCAACCAAATAAAGTTTTCCTGTACTCCTTTCCTTCACAAAGTTTAACCGAACTTAGATTTTGGCAGCTTTCTTTTCTTCCCTATGCCTCATGACCTCCAGGATGCAGCTATCTGTGCTACAGTCTTTTTTACTTTCTTGCCCAGGGGCTGTTCTTGTGCAGTGAAACCTGTATGCTCTGAGTTGGGTTCTTTGCTTACAATCTTATGTGCAATCTCTGTACTCTCAGAAGAAAGACAGGTAGTTGGATTTCTCCACTCTGCTATTGCTCACCTCTCTTATATGGTGTAAATTCATGTCAGTCAGACTTCTAATGATGTAACAGAAACAACTATTTTCCAAACCCAAAGCATAAACATTTCAAGCATGTTCACCGCATAAATTTCTTACTCAAGTGTTGACACTGGCTTCTTTGCTTAAAATTATGCGAATATGTTATTTCAGGTGGGTGACTAAGCCAATAGTGTACACACATATGATACTGGAACAGCAAGCTGCCCAAGCCAATTTGAGTTTCAGACCTTAGAGCAAGAATTAAGGAATCAGACTCAATTTTCACTATGTTTCACTTTTTTTGTTTGTTTTGTTTTGTTTTTTACAGGTGTAGTAACTTTTCTATGAGCATAGTCCAGGCTGAAGCCCAGGAGAAACATTTTTTCTTCTTGTGACAGATTAAGGACAATTCTACAGAGGTCAGCAAATTTGAAGGGACATTAAAGGCTTAAAATGAGAGCAAATCCAAGCACAGCAGAATGCAACATTTTAAATAAGCCTTTCTCCCCCTTTTTATAAAAGAACCTTTCCTAGATACAGTACTTTAAAACAAGTTCAAGATGAAAGACATAGGTTTATTGAAGCTGGGTGTGGACTTCAGAAGGATGCAAATTTTCCTTTTGCTTTCAGTTATTGTGGTTGTGACTGGGCAGGGAGAAACGATGTCTATGTTAATACAATTACTGTGTCTTCTGGTTTGCTTCCATTTTGGATCAGCAGCCTTTTTGACTTATTCAGAAATGCTCTACTTTGGAGGCATTATTGAGCAACAAAGTACAATCTGGAATGGGTTTTGTAGACTTATCAGGAGGTGAAAAGTTATCTCACATTAATTCTTCTTTAATTTAGAGATACACCCAACAGTAAAAGCACCGGTGGGCATTCTCTTATTGATCCACAGATTTGTCTTTCCACAGTGGTTACCAGCCATGTCCTTTGCTGCTAACCCCGTGTCATTTGTGGCTAGAAAATGAAGACACCAAAGTGTGCTATTGTCAGTCTCAGTCCTCATCCAGACTGTAACATGGGAGCCTGGGGAAGCCTAAGTCTGCAAGCCTCTGACGCCTGGCTCAAAGAGCAATCCCAGTGCCGCCAGGAAGCAAGACGACAAAATTAATTTCTATGATGCAAAAATTAGATCTGATTGATAGGGACCTACTAATAAAATGTCATATCTTATGGATGTGGAAGGACCACAGTGCCAGTGATAAAGTGAGATTGGTTAGGTCTGACAAACGTGCATCGGAGCTGTATTATTGACAGTGGGGGATAGTATTGATTGAGCTGCCAAGCTTATCATATTACACAATTATGATATTAGATTTGCATTTTTAATTCTTTTAGAATAAATTGGTCCAAGGCAATTACAAGAAAGAAATGCTGTGATGGAGCCTTCTGGTCCAGAAAGGAGGAATCAGCCACTGTCAAAGAGAAGTTTTGCCTAGCAGACCCTTGACAAGGAAACAATGGAAAAACAAAACTAATAAAGCTTTAAGGGATTTGTTCCCAACAGTGTTGTCTCAAGGGACAATAAGGCAAAACCAGATGACCATTAAACCTGGGCTAATAAAGATGAGATCTATAGGCTATTTACTTTTTACAGATTGCAACCCCCATGGATATGCAGCCTGTAAAGTCCTAGAGAGTTTGCACAGACAATGTCGTCTCTTTCTTACAGCCAGTCCTTTCCACAGCATGAAAAGGACTCTCCAAATCTTTTAATCCCATGCCTCATCTGTTTGCAGAAGCCACCGAAGCTGGGAGCTAGACATGTAGCTCTTTTGCAAGCCAGTGACTAAAGCACAGGAGAATGCATGTGTTGGGCATAATCTCTTCTCCTCACATTGCATAAAGTGATTGAAGGAGTTAGTTCTGCTGGGATTCTCTCCTCAAAGGAAATATCTTGAGCATAATCCATTAGTGTAACCCTCTCTTGACCCATTGCAGGTTGTGTGAGCTGAATGTGGGACTTCTGCTGCCTTTGCTGTTCTACCAGTGGAAAAGACACTGGTATTATTCTTAATTTTCACTATTGTTAAATAGAAAGAATAAGGTTTTTGAAGTGTCTAGAGACCTGCAAATGAAATGTTCTAAGCATTAGGTTCTTGAATATCTATAATCTCCTTTTTGGGGTACCTAATCTTTGAAGAAAATTTCTGTGCTGAGGAAGATAAATAGATCCAATGCTGTATTAAAATGTTCCTCCCTCTCCACAGTCCCAGCTTATCGACACCCAGATAGCTCCTCTTTGACTTGTTAACAGCCAGCTTTCTGTGTGGTTTGCATTCAGGGGCCACTTTTCATTTTTTTTCTGGAGACAAGAAATATGAGAACCTTACAATCTTGTTAAGGCCTGGAAAATTTCAAGGGTAAATTTTCCTTTCCCTGATCTACAGAAAGGCAGAAAATACTTCTTTGGAAGAACTGCCAAGTCAACAAAATCCTTAAGGCGTAAAGGAAAAGGAAGAAGGAGGAAAAAAGTACGTTGTTTTGCTTCAGGGCTTGATACACTTTTTTTTAAAGGTCGGACTTGAGCTGCCAACCTGAAACCCAGAAGATTTCCATTGCTCAGGGCTAGCGTCCACAGCTGGGTTATGGTTCAGGCCCACCCTTAACATCTCAGAAAACTGGTAGATGTATGTCTTTGTGCATTTAGTGAGTCATCAGTGGTTTGAAACAGAAGCAAGAAGCTGGTTTTGGTATGAGAAAGGGTCAGTCATGTCAAAGGGGTCCCTGACCTCTCTCCAGACCTGTGAAACCCCTGCACTGGGCAGAGGGCCTGCAGGATCCAGCTCCTGTACTAATCACTCCAGCCAATGGAAACACTCCCAAGCTTGTCACAGTGCTTGTCTCAGTGCTTGTCACAGTTAATGTGCTTCTGTCTCATTATGTTGGCATCATACCATATATGTGATTATAATTAGAGGGAGTAGGGGTTCATAGAATAGTTTGGGTTGGAAGGGACCTTTAAAGATCATCTAGTTCCAACCCTCCTGCCAAGCACAGGGACACCTGGGTCATTGGGACAACTTGAGGTTTTGGTACTGATGAATTGAGGCTTTTTACAGGATATTTGGTATTTAGTACTGAGATATTGTCCAAAGGGCTGATCAAGGCTTCTGAGATGCACTGGCAATAGTTCTACTCTGCAAGTTACAGGAACAAACTCCTCAAATACTCTGAGAGAAGCTTTTATAAGGATTAAAGGAAAGTTATTACTGAAATACTTTATAGTGCTGCACCACTGCTATTACACATAACTGGTCAAGATAATTGGAGAAGTATATATTACAGCAATAAGTAGCAGAAGTCATTTAAAAGACACATCATCAACTTAAAAATCAATCCTCTACTTGTTAAATTTTATTTAGGAATTTTATTTATGATAGGAAAAAAAAGGAAAGACTTTAGAATACATGCTTTAATACATCTATTTTTAGACTGTATTTTGGGCAGTGCATTGTGATTAATGAGCTTCATGGTCAACCTTTCATGGTGTATTAGTTTGTTTCCTCTTTGGTTTGTAGGAGTGTTTCAAAGAGCAGCATGGTGGAAGGACACATTTAAGATAACCTTGATTGTTAATGTATAAGTAAAGGTCAAAGGCATCCAGGAGCAAGGGAAATTCCAGAAAGTCATTTAAATGCTTTCTTTTCCCTTAATGATTTTTTTTTTTGCTAGTTGATGTCATCCTCTTTTATGAGAATGTTAACTGCCATCACTGTATTAAAATACTTCCCAGAGATGGCAATTTAAAAAATATCTGACGTTTGTGTATTATCCATTTCACAAAATGTAATATGGTTCTGGTCCAGGGAAATGATTTCAGCTTTGAATTCAGGAGGACTTTTGTGGAACAGTGGAGTTTATGCGATTTCCTAAACCATGATCCTTTCTAGACTTTCTGAGATATGTGATTGCCTTTTGCAGGTGCAGCATAGATGTTATAGGTGTTGCAGAACAGGTTTGTTCTTGTTGACTACATGTAACTTTGCAAACAGTGGAATCAGCAGATCATAATGAAGAAACAGCTATGATTGCCCATCAACACATATCATCTAATGCTAAAACTTAATAAGATGACCCAGTCTGTGCCCTGTTTCTTCTATATCAATTCAACTATCACAGCATTTTGAGAAAAGCAATTAAAAAAAACCACCCTAACTCAGATAGTGATCATGTGACATGATCTCTGTCACAACTATGGGAAAAGACATCAGATGGCTTGTTGGGAAATCCAAGCTCATGTGAAGTATTAATTGTAAGTGCATCAATAGGAAACAGAAGTGGGAAGAGGTATGGGCAGAGAAGCCTTAAATTACCTCTCTTACCCATTTCTGGAAGAGGCATTGCTCTTCTGTCATTTCGTCTTTCACAGATGATCCACACCAAGCACAAAATAAATGGCTACAGAAACCAGCTGCCTAAGCAAACAAAAGTATAAACAATATAAATTGAATTCATACACACATGTATTCATACAGAAGAACATCAGAACCTATGAAATAAAGAGATTTCATTCAGAATCAGCTCACAAGAAGAGAATTTTTGCTGGAGGTGGACAGAGTAAAAATTCAGTGTCATGAAAAATTTAAGGTTCCAGAAATGGTTTTGTTCCACACTGGAATGAAAATAAAACTTTTAGAACATTTTTTTGACTTGGAATTTTGTCAAAAATTACTACTTTCAGATTGAAAAGCTTCAGGTTTTGCAACAGGCCTTCCTCTGCTTCTTGTCAGAAAACCTGGGCTTCAGAAATCTTTGTCAGAACCAATATGTCCACAGAAGAATACTTCAGCTTTGATAAACAACATATTTTAATGAAACAACATTTTACTGAAAATATTCCAGCCAGCTCTAGCTGTGGCCTTTGTGAGATTGGGCAATTGAGCATTATTAATATTGTTAAATCTTCCTTTTCAAAGGCTACTGTGTCTCTTGATGATCACTGGACACGAGGAATTAATTAATTGGTTAGGGAGGAAGATGGGGAGAGGGTGCGGGGGTTAGTAGTGTGGTTTATTCAACTCAGGCATAGGGCATGGGATAGTAATAAAGCTACCCACAGTCAGTTTTCATTTTTTTTTTTTTCTTTTCTTTTTTTTTTATGTATGTGCTTAAAATAAAGAAGCACCCCACCTCAGATGGCTGCAAATTCCCATTCTAGATGAGAACTATGGCTTCCTGGGTGAGCACCTGAGCAGCAGGGCTGGGGCAGCCTGCCACTGGCCACAGGTCTGACTCTGCCACTGCTCCAGCAGTGGTTAACCACACAGCAGGCAAGGGTGTTGCATAGCTGTGAAATCCCTGTACACCAGGAGCTGGATCTCTGGTCTTGTGTCAATGCTTTGTGGAGCTTCTCAGGATGGAACAGGATCAGATGGTGGCAGAAAGCATTATCTTGTCTCTGAGTAGATGGATGCATTGCTAATACCCTTCCCAGACTGCCAGTGTTTTGGCAGCAGTGAGCTGCTTTGCTGGATGGAGGGAGGCTATTTGCTTGGAAACAATGCTGTATGTACAGAGAAAGGCTGTTGGGCCTCTAGCGTGTAGGAAGTACTCTGAGAGCTGCCCACAGACCTGCAGGTGCATGCAAAGTTCATGGCATAATTTGTGCAGAGATGGACTGTGTCACATATACTGGCTCAGGGGCCAAGCATGCTACTGAAAATATCTGGGTTGACATGTGGTGCTTAATACCTTGAGTCTATAGTGTGATGGGAGTGGGAGATAAGGATTGTGCCATTTTAAACCCAGCCTCCAGTTAGCTGCCCCAGGGAGTGCTCTCGTGACCCTGCCCAATCCAGTGAGAAAGCTAAAGCTGCTGAATGTGAGCATAGCAAGAGGAGGAGAGGAAAAATGGAGAGGATGCCCCTGAAGCTTGTCCATCCCCTGAGAAGGGACTGAATATGTGCTCATGGGAGCATGGGTGCACCAGACAGGCCCACTCTTTTGGCAACACTGGAGCCTTTGGCAACGCTATGTAATGGACTTGGTTCCCTGTAAGATGCTATTGAGCAGAGAAGTTAGACCACATATATTGCCCCTCCAGTTTATGGTTTTGGTCTACTATGTAGGGGAAATAAGAGAAAAAAACAAGAGTTGTGCACGGCCAACTTGTTGTGTTGCATTTGTTTTCTGGCATACCAGTGTCAGCTTTACTGGCCCTGTAGAGCAATCAATACTGGAGAGACTGTATACTTCACTCCTCTCCCAGGCTGTCACTCACTGGCTCTGGTTACACCACCTCTTGTGACAACAAATCCTCACGAAATGCATTTTTCTATATAGAATATAATTGGTCTGTAAAGGTTTGATCATGTGTTTACATACTGAGTTCATAGTAAGACATTCTTGTTCCATGGTTGTAAAAAAAACAGTGCTACAAGAATAGTGGGATATTTTCCTCTTCAACTTCACTATAAGTTAATTTGTAGGCAATTACTGCATCCTGAAAATCTTTCATTTGCACTGCAGGAAGTAGAACTTTTTTCAAGATATATATATATATATATTTTTTTTTTACATTAATTATTGATACTTCAGATCAGGAGCCATTTATTGCCTTCTTATTTTACAAAAATAACTGACCAGTTTTGAGTGTAAGATTGTGTATGGTGCCTATCGGTTCACATATACATAGGTAAACTGTTTACTTGGCTAAGAAATCAGCATGAGGGAAGTGGTTCTGACAATTGCACTTTTCATTTTCAAGAGCAGGGGAGATAGGCTATTGTCAAGCCTCATCTGGCTCCAAATTATGTTATTGTAGTGCTTCTCTTGTTAGATGGAGAACACTTATTTCCTGTTGATAGTATATAGTTGATGGCAGATAATTGCACTGACGGATTTAGAGAGATCAGACAGTGTTAAAAGTGAGAGTATTATGAAGGAAAAAGGAGGAAGAGCCTGTGGTTTCACTGACAAGCAAAAGCCACAGGGAGACAGCCTTTCACTAGGCCTAGAGAGCTAACATCCATTTACGTCTCTGGAAAGCTCCTCCATAATTTGTATTTGTTCACACTTCAAGCACAGTGCTCAGTGAAGATCAGAACATGTATCTTCCATGACCAAGTTATTTTATCAATCCTTTATAATGTCATTCTGCCTACAGACTATATGATCTCCCCATGACAAAAGATGACCGACTAGTAAAATCACATCTGTGGCAATCCTCTTTGCTGTTAATTTCTACACCTGAGTATGCAGGAGCACTGGTGAAAAAATAATGGAAAACAGTTGCATTTATGTCACTTGTCTCATGAAATGAGACTGGTGGAATCCACAGTTGCCTCTATTTGTACAATTCAGGTGAAAATGACTTTTAGCGCACATTTTATCTGTTCTATGTATAAATGGTTTGGATAAAACAGCTACAGGAAAACCTCGGTGCAAAGATGAAGCAAAGAAGTTTTTGGCTAAGGAGGAAGGTTCTGTGTTGGTGTCAAGGTAAGAATTGGTCATTATGATCTTCTGACAACACTGTGGGGTTACTTGGTTTATTGATAAACTTTGACATTTTGATTTTCAGATGAAACTGTACCTGACTTTGGTCTTGTCAGTTATGCAAGAGTGCATTGTTGAGAAGGTGGAGTGAGCTTTTCTTATATACACAATGAGAATTATGGAAAAAATCTGAGCAACTGTGGAGATAGAAAAATGTATTTATAAAGTGAAGTATTAGACATTTACTTATCCATTATTCCCCTGTGCTAGGCATTTGCAGAAACATGTTTGTTTAAGGTTGACTTTTTTTGAACAATGCTTGAGTCCTTACACAAATCTGATTTAGTACCACTGAAGTAATTTTGGGTGATAAGGTTTTGCCTGAAATACTACAGACTCTTTTGTTGGTGCCAAAAGAAAACATAAAATTCAGATTCTGCTTAATTAATTTTTTTCTCTGCAAGACAAAGTGACGAAAAGACAAAGAACGTAATGCCTTCAGTCATTCAAGTCCTTGAAGTCTCAGTCAATGTTTATAGCCTTTCAGCTCTGCTGTTCTTAACGTACCTTAAAAGCGTTGGGGTGAAAAAATAGTCTAACAAGTGCTCCTGCTATAACAAGACTATTAGTTTCATTGATTTTCTAAGAGGAAAATCCCCAACTAAAATTCAAGAAAGAGATTAATACAACTACCTTTTAATAATATTAACTTTCTTGAAATCAATATTTTTTCTCATATTACACTATACTTTGCTACATACCAGCCACTATACAAGTAATGATAATCAATACAGGGCCTGTGTATTTGCAAGGACCTTTTCAAAGGCTGGCTTAATGGACAAGGATTACCTAAATCTGGCCTGAAAAGTCAGAGTGCCAGTCTGATTTCAAGCAACAGCAAACTGCTGCTGACGGCTCCAGATTAAGAGGGTTTTTGGTTAGGCTTGTTGTGGTCCTGACGACGAATAATGTGTGATGATGGAAGTGACAATCTTGGCCATGGTGGAGTCAGTTGGTGCCATAACAGCACTGTGTTGCAGAGGCCAGATTGTAGACCCCTGTTAAAATCCTGTGATCAAATTGGTAGAAAGTTTGGGGTGATGTCCAGCCTTGAGTAGACTTCACTGGTATTCTGGATACAGTATCACAGAAAGACTCAGGTTGGAAGGGATCTCTTGAAGGACTTCTGGTCCAATTCTTCTCCTCAGGCAGAGCCACCTACAGCAAATTTCCTAGGATCATGTCCAGACAGCTTTTGAGTATCCCACTGGGCCTAACTTTACAGCAAAAAGTGCAGCTCTTACTTCAGTGTTTAAACAGGGTGGAGATGAGGTGGGTCTGGAGGCAGGGTCACAGGACATGTCTGAGCAGTTATATCAATGTGGTGTTCATCTGCAATTCTGCCTCCAGGGTCTGTCTGGTTTTGTTGGAAACTGAGCTTTGAGAAAATGGCTGGAAAACTTCAGATCCAGTAAGATGTGTCCCCTACCTTCTCCACCAACACAGTCCCTTAATGGATAAAACCCACTTTCTGGGTACTATGGGGCTCCATATATCCTTGCAGCAGACACTACTCACACCTGATTGCAAATAGGTATATATGCAATAAATAAAGTTGCAGCCTGTCACTGAATCTTATATTGAGTGATTCTATCTCCTTTCCCTCTAAGTCTGAGCTAAATTCACCTAAGGCTTTCCCATGGTAAAATATTCCCATCCTGAAACTCAGAAAAATCCCAGGAATGCTGTGAGAATTGACTGTAGGAGTAATAACAACAAAACTCCTTATTCTCCACACTGTTTTACTTTCCAATTGTTAATGTGTGCAAAATGATGGCACAAAAGTTTTTCCAAAGCAGATCTTCTTCAGAAAATAATTCTTTAAAGAAATTTAGATTTTCATGATTATGAGAATGTTTGTGTCAAACTGTGAGAAATTACCTTGTATAGCCTTTAAACCAATGCATGTAAAGTTTCAGTTTTCTGAGAAAAGAATATTTCTGTTGTGTAATGCTTCTGTTTTGGATGAAAGTCCTGTCAAGCAAAATTTCTGACTTTTGATCAATTCTGCTATGAAACTTTGTTAGCTACAGCAGCTAGGGCAGAGACTTAAATGTCAAGGCATAAAGAGTATGAAATGAAAAATTTTCGTTCTTATTTGCAGGCATAAATTGTATGCCTGAAGATAAAGAGTTATTCTGGATATTGTTAGGATATGCCAAGTGTTCCCTCTCTGTCTACATAAAATTTACTTTTAGTTATCCTACCTGCTGGAAGAGTGGTATCAGTCTCATTCTATGGTGAATTTCTGTGCACAGGAAAATAACTCTTCTGTAAAGACCATTGCCTGCGTCATCATAAACTGTCATCCAAATAGGTGGAGTTGAACTTTAAAAGTTTGGATTTGTGGTTTTGGGAACCTTCTCACATTTTGCTTTACCACTGAGAGAATCTCGAGAAGAGGGAGTTAAACAGTGAAACGAGGCACAGAGATGAATGTAGTGGGGTAGCTACAGGCATCCTTCTGTGGTGTGTAATAGATAATGCCGTTTTAATAGATGAGTGAAAGGTGAAGAGAGAACAATGGAGATGGGATTTAGGGCAGGGTTAGGAATCTTGATCTTAATTCATAGTTGCCTCACCTTTCTTGCTTCTTATTCCCAGTCCCAGAGTACTTCTTCCTTCCTTAGTATTGCATTAGTACTGCAAATGTATTTTTGGGGTTGGGGTGTGTGTGTGTGATGAAATTAGTTAAGAAGAAGATAAAACTATTTGTTTCCAAGTAATTCTGATATACACACAATGAAAAAGACCCTGTTGGTGTTTTATGTGAGAACATGTGCTTCTTTCACACCTTGCCAAGAAAATCTAAAAAAAAGAAATCAAGATAAGTAGAGACTATATAAACAGCAGTCTCAAGGGCTTTGTTGTTGTTTTCATTAGCATTTTTGTTCATCTTTTTTTTCTGTTTTATCATCAGCATTCCTGTGTTTTTGCCTGCACTGTTCCTACTGTAGCAGCACAGACAAGATTCCAGACTGTGAAACCACAAGGACATGACAGTCCCTTAGACTTTCTTATTTATTAACCTCTTCTAAATGTATCAAAGTAGTTTTCATTTACTGATCCTCACTGTACAGAAGACATGTGCTACAAGAAGCCTACCATCCTGTAGGAGCTGGGGAAGCCCGGCTGGGGGGCTGAGTGGTGCTGTGCCATGATGTGCTTGCTGTAGGTATCTCCAGTGCCAGTAGGGAAGGCACAGGTCTCACCTGGGTGGTCAGCACTGCTGCCTTTCCCCCACTTGTTACAGAGAACAGCAAGAGGGTTAAAGCTCTACTGGGCCTCCTTCACAGCCCAAAATCCCAACTTTGCTGCACTAAGGGTAGTTCTGTGTGCAGCAAAATGTGGCTGTGAATGGCAGGAGTTATGGACGTGATGGGTTTGATGGGGTTGGTGGCTATGGCTAAACAATTTTCAGTGCCTGTGAGAGCACACAGACACTTAGAAAAAGTGAAGTTCTCTCTCTGTCCAGCTTAGAAAGACACTGTTCACCAAATGAACGATTAATGCTTGAAAAAAGTCTGAAAAATGGATATCCCTTTGACCTTTCTAAGGTTTGTCATTTAGTTGACATACCCATTACCTCAAAAATCAAATGTGTTTGTCTAAACATTATTCTGATGTTTGGTTTGGGCACCAAAGGTCAGACAGCTGACCACTAACTCGCTGACAGTGATCAATTCAGTCTGAAATCTTGTCACTTTCCCTGTTTATTCTGCTATCCATCTCTGCTTTGCCAGCCTCCACCGCCACTTTCTGCTGTTGAGGCGCTTTTAAACCTAACAATAATCCAATTTAGAATTGATCAATGGGAATGTGTGGTCAGTAAGCAAAATGACAAAGTCTGCATACAACCGCTGACCACAATCTGGTGGTATTTTACATAGGGCTGATTGCAAACTTAATATATGTAAACAGGTCCCAACCACAACTGTTCCAGCAAAGAGGAGGTGGTAGGGACTGAGGTTTTGCATGATCAGGGCTGACACTTGTCTCATACAACAAATCTGTGTGGCCCTATGGTTCCTTATGCTTATGCTCTGTCTGATGCAAATGTGTTTCCCACAGGCAGTGATAGTGTCCCAGGTTTTTCTGGGGTGTTTTTCCAACCAAATTCTGCTGTGAAATCCAGTTTTGTTAACAGGAGAAGTTTCTGGCAATTATGAGGAATATCTCAGAAGAAAAAAAGCCTACCACCCCATACATTTCTGTAAGCACAAAGTAACTAGGTGAGAGAAGGAATGCTTCTAATTCTCCGTGTTGATAGGCTTTTTATTAAAAAAAAAAAAAAAAGAAAAGATTAAGTACCATGGGATTGATACCTTCATTTTAGTCAGGTAACACAGAATACTAGTGTAACAAGAAGAAGGAACAACAATTTAAAAGCAACTTCTTGGTCTTGCATGGAGAACAACATAATGCCCAAATAAATTCATCCCAGGTAGATAAAAATGGTATATGGGTAAACAACTGGGCAAAAATCCTCATGACTATGCACGTATGACTATGTGCACAACAGAAGGCTCCAGCCAGGGAAACACTACATGTAAGCCTTGATAGGAAAGACCCATTCACAAAACACACTCACAGCAGATCTTCAAAATGTGGTTTGAAGTTCTGCTGGGTAGGAGAAAAGGATTCTACTTTGAGTATTTGTTTTCACACATATTCAAATTGGGAGCAACATATGCCCAAGTGCTCAATATTGTATACGTGTTTTGTCTCACCAATGAATGGAAACTTTATGGCAATGCTTTGTGCAGTCTGCGTTACATGAGGCAGCACATGCCCCCAGAAACTTATTTCTTCTGCTGAGATTAAGCTTTCCCTGATCTGGAATGACCTTTTCTGCCTCCTAAATGCCAGTTTTCATATTTCTGCTCTAATCTGCTCACTGTGTCTGTTAGATAGTGCTCATTTGTGAAAGAATTTATTATTCAACTATGTATCACTCCTTCCACTTGTCTTGCAGGATTCAAGTGTCACCTTCCTTGTGAGGGTTGCACGTGCAGTTGCTGTGCTACTTCTGTGCAAGTCACCTGTCCAAGCATTGAATTGCAGCTGCCACACCCCTTCTATCACTGTGGACCTGTAACAATCTATAAAGGTGCAGAACAGGCTCTGTCCACATAGTTTTCATCCGTCAACATGTCTCTTGGGATATGCTGTTTGATCTTGCTGGGATGATACCATCTTTTCGGTCAAGGAGCATGGCAAAACCACCATCAGACTACACGGGTCCTCTTTGTTTTGGTTTGGAAATGGGACAGGCTAATGGTATGAGCCTTGGCTGCAGTTTCCACCCTCAGGCCCCTAGGATGCAGGAGATCTGCAGCTGGATGTTGTGATATGCCCCCTCCTTGTAATAAGGAGGGAAAACACAAATCATAATGTAGGCGAGCTTCTCTCCTGGCAGGTCTCCAAGGAACATGTGAGAACATGAGCTCTCGGCAGAGCCGCAGGCCCAAACAGGTCTCTGCTCCAATAGGCATGGCACCATCAGTGATAGGAAAATATGGTGCCATTGATGTAATTTTGTCTGCTGCAGTTGGTTTTTGGTGTACTATAGAGTACCTCTCCTGCTTGGGCTATACATCCTTCCAGTATGCCCACTGCCTCTGCAAGAGACCCAAGGCTGTTTCACCGACTCCAGACTTGTGCAATGCAGGTCATTCAGGCTTTCAGCATCCTTGTGACTTGATGACATCAGGCTTCTGTTGGTACACTCAGAGATTTTAGATGTCTTGCATCTATCTGATTTTGATAGGACAATTTCTGAAGGATGGTGGGAACAGTTTGGACTCCTTTTGAGAAGGGCACCAAAATTCCCCAGGGTGTTGTGGACCCTTGAATCATTCCTTTCTTCTGAAACTGCCTTTTTATTGTGTCTCTGCTTAATCCTGCAAAATTTATTAGGCAGACTCTAGTCTCGGTGCTGCAGCCAAGTTGAGGGACAGAGTTTCAGGGCTGGCAGATTTCCTCTTTTTCTATTGTTTCTCCATCCTCCTTTATCATAGTGAGGAGCGAAGGGAAAATTGCCCTTTCAACAGGCATGGCAAACTAACTTTAAATAAATTGGTCCTTGAGATAATATTTTAAATCCCTTTTATTCGGTTCTTCTTTTTGCTGAACTCACCTTTCCTCGCTATCCACAATCCACTTGAGGGAACCATTTCATGACATCTTGCTTTGAAAGACTTTTACCTCTGATAGGATAAAATAAAATTATTTTTTGAGCTTCCTCCTAAAATTTAAGCTGCAGATACTCTGGTTGAGTATGCTGGAAAGCAAACCAGTTGAATATCACTTGGCCTGAGAAATGTAACTTCAATATTTGGGGATAGGAGTAGTGTTTTACTCTAGAATCACTGTACTTCTGAATTATGTGCTATGAAATGAAGTGTTGTGAATTATATGTTACATTCAAATGCTTCAAAAATAGCTCCTAAGAGGTGGATACATAACAACAAAAGACTTAGGGAATGTTACAGGATATTTTTAACAAATATTTTAATGAATTTTTAAGATACCTGTTCAATCTGAATTTGTGTGTGTATGCATGTGTACAGACATCTAAAAAAGCATCTTCACTTATTTTCATAGAAGCTTTCATACTTGTGGATCAGAACCACTGAAAACTCATTTTACAGCCAGACCCATTGGAGCCCAATGTCTATTGTTAGTACCACAAATGCTACTGAAATTGTTACTTATGTAGTTCTAGCACCCTTCATACACGAGGACTACTGTCTACCTATAAAGCTGACTAGACAGCAGCACAAGTAAGCAGTCAGCAGTAAAGAAATTCTCCTTGGGCAGTAGTGGAACAACTACTAACCAAATTTGCAGAGGATTATTAAAAATTAGGAGGAAAAAAAAATCATGGGATGTGATTAAGAGTTTGTGTCTAGAAAAATATTTACTATGTGTTGCTTCATGTAAATTCTTTACGTGCAAGATCCATTGCTAGTATAAATTTATGTAAATTCATGGAACACAGGGGTGCTATGCTAACAGATAATGATGCTGTGTCTCCAAGCCCAAGCATTTAACCGGCTAATTGGTTCTTTCCCCTGCACACCCTTTTCTGCCTTCAAAAAGTTATTTTAAAATTTAATGTTTATTAATTAGGAAAGAACTCATGATTAATGGACAGCATTGCTATGCATATAGCAAAGTCTACATAGACTAGCATTGTCAGAGATGCAGAGATCCAGAGATGGACTATGTAGAAACAATGGCTTTCCAGGTACGATTTCTTTTGCTATTAAGTTTTTCATTTTTCTGATTGGAAATTTCAGATAATGCTGCAGAATAGAAGATTTAGATTCATATCAGCTATGCTCATTTAAAACTATGCTCAGATCATATTTTCATGCATTCCTCCTACTCAACAGACATTGGTTTGTTGTTAAAATAATAATGTATCTCAGCAATATAATCTTCCTTTGGTAACCTGTTCAATATATATTTAGAATGTAATTAAACCATATCAGTACAGTGACAGCAAATTGATGACCTTTTAATTATTTCAGGATAGCTGAGTGCATAATCATTTCTCATACACGTTGAGAAAACAGATAATGCTTTGTGAATGAATTATAAATTTAAATATGGCAAGCTCTTTTTGTTTTTCACTTCTAAACATATCTAGTTCTTGTTGTGTGCCAGAGGCATGTGAATAAAAGTATATTCTGTCCCAACATTTACTTTACTAGAAAGTCTGTGTAGGTGAATACTTCAAATACTGGAAACAGTGTCAGATGATTAAGATGTGTATGACCAATGAGGGCATAATTTTTTTTGCCAGTTCTGGGTCTGTACTGTGGGCTGTGAACCTTTGGATAGTATGTGGTCCTTTATGACTGACCTCCTAGAGCCATCACTGATGAGGTTGTCACCTCCAGCCCAGCTGTAGCACAGCAAGCTGCTCACCCACTGTGTTCTGTAAGGGCATACTTCTCATGGCACAATTTTGGCCACTGTACTTGCACTCAGAATCCAAGGAGTCTGTTCAATTTGGGCAGTAGCTGCCTCTCTCTTTTCTTTTTTTTTTTTTTTTTTCAGAAGCCTGTTTAATAGGGGATACCCAGGAGGTCAGGAGGTTCAGTTCAAATCAAAGTCCAAAATGAAAGCAATAGAGGCCTGAGCATTTGGTCTTTCTCATCTCAGTGGATAAGGACATAGGGAGATGATGTCCATTGGTCTAGTTTTTAGACTGTTACCATTGACGCTGATCTGCACAGCCAAGCCCCAGAAGTCTTGGGAATTCAGTGGGCTCTGTACTAATGTGAGAATTACTGCAGTAAGAGTAATAGAACAAGTCTTTTAAACAGTTTAGGGAATAACATTCCTTGAAACAGAAGTACTTCTAAAGACTTTGCTTCATCAGCCTTTCACCCAATAACCAGGTACAGATCTGGGACTTGTACAGAACTGAAAAAAAGACTGGATGTGGCCTTTTTTTCCTTAATGAAATTTAAATCAGCCATTTAATCTTTAGCAGGATTTTTAAAGTCATTAATTCAAGCAAGAATTAGGAGTACTTTATAACAAAGCAGTTTGAGTAAGTGATCTTGATTTGTTGCTGTGTACAGGGAATTTACACTGTGTCTTATAGCTTTTTGCTGTTACAGTTTATAACTGAATCAAGCTTATGATCTGCTATCATATAGAACACTTAGTTTTTGTTCTTGCTGAGTATATTGGTTTTTCTTTCTCTCTTGGCCATTTCCAGAAGTTTGAGTGTTTCCACTTCATTGGTCATGTCAAAGATTTCCGTTAAGGGGCCTTTGTGATAATATAGGCTTTTAGTTTTCTTTTACATGATGGGAAAAGGGCAATAAAGCTTACATGAAGAATGACAGCCATGCACTTTTATGCATCCAAAAGCCAGGCACAGAGCAGATCCAGAGAAGAACAAGATCAGGGGCTTTCCATATGATTGCAAAGAGCACCACAAGTAAAAGATGGCCATCTTGCTCCACTTATCCTCAATGAAAAAACATTGATTGCAACTTTCTTGAATGCAAAACTAAGCATTTTTTAAGATGAACATCCTAGTTTGTACCATTAATTTGTACCAGTTAATTCATAGAGTTTCTGCTGCGAGTTAGACCATGCAACATGCTTTTGGCCAACGCAAAGCTGTTAGCTAAAATGGCTATACAAGGAAAAAAAATTCTTTGTTCCAGCAACTTAGCATTTATTTTCCACCAAAGGCAGCAAGCTGCTCACCACAGCTCCTTACCCAAACCAAAGGATCTCTACTTCAAACATTATCAGCTCTGCCCTACAGTGTTACCACAATTCCTAACAGATGGTGGAATGTCTATACACTGTATTGTTTGGATTAAACTGCATGAGGACTATATATGAGTAATATTCCACTATGACTTGGAAACAGCCAAGCTGGGAAAATTCAACAACAATGCTGAAATCCACAGTTCACGCTACATATTGCAGACTGTACAGTGTGGTACACAATGTGATACACTCATCTGAACACCCCTGAAGCAGGGAAAATGACATGAAAGTATCATAACTTTTTTTTTCCCCAAAACTTCTGGATTTCCTTGCTTTTATTAATTCTTTTTGACCTGAGCTTCTGTGGTTTAATTTCCTGTAGGTATCAAGTAACAGTGAATCAAGCAAAGACCTTAACCTTTAGTCCCTTTTGTATTTAAAGCTGACTTGTCTTGACAGTGTTTAAACTGGTGTTAATTCCCCTCCTTTTCTCCCCACTCCTCACTTAATCCTTGCTCTTTAGTATTGTAGAATACCAACCCACTTCCTATACCAATCTGAGCTGCCTTTATTATTTGAGTAGCTTTTGAACACCACCACCACAGCAGACAAAGTAAGCAGTTTTCTACCTACAGTTAAATATATTTTGGTTTTGCCCAAGTACTCTGGGACCGCTCTGGGCAAAAGCTTGCACCACACAGAGCAGCAACTGCATTGCCTGACACAGAGGACCTGCAGCACTGTTCTTTCAAGCTGTTTTACAGTGATTATGTGAAAGAAACTAGGCACAACATCAGGGCCCTGCATTTGCAGCAGGTTTACTCTCCTCTGATATAGCTATGCCCCAGCTGAGATACCTCAAGTTTACAGCAGCATCCCAGGGTGATCAAAGATGTCACTTCTCTGAGTTGAGGAACTAAGAAACTTCAGACTTCAGAAATCACTAAAAGATGAAAGATTTAATTTAAGCTGTAGGAATGAAAAGAATACATAGCAGAGTTGCAAACTGCTTAATTTTTTACTGGTTTTCTCACTTTGCCTTTCCTTACTTTTCTTTCAAATACCTCCCTGTGCATCTGACTGCCTAACCTGTCATCTGTGTTATACTCTAATATTTTTTATGTTCCTTTCTTTTAAGTAGAACCTCGAAAAATCTTAACCTATATTACACCAATTAAAAAAAAAATAAAATTACCTGCTTGCTTGAATCTAAGGCAAGCACCTCAGGAAAACATATATCAGGTAAAGGCAAAGCTCAGGCAAGAGAGCAACTGAGCTGCCACATGCCAACGCCTGTGCTAACAGCACTTAGTTCCTTTCCCAATCTTTGATTTAAGGGCTTTATCTGACTCAGAAAAGTTTAGCATGAGTGATTAGAGACAAGGTTCTGAGGAGAATTTGTGCCCTGTAATAGGAAAGACTATTTAGGTGATAGGTTTAACATGTTTTTTAACTTGTATCTGATAAGGTCTTTGGTGAAACCTCTGTGTTCTAGGTCAAAAGCAGGTTGTTTTAAATAAGGTGATAAGAACTGTGAGGGTTATTAAACATGTATTGTGTGTGCAGTAACTTGTAGACATGCAGGGAGCCTTGTTATGAGTCCTGTTGCGTGGGTGAATGTATGATAGCATTTTGTTATCAGAATCCCAAATGCTCTGTCAGAGTTGTCTCCTGAGGCTGGGTAGCTCAGTTCTGGAATGGTTTCCTGGTGTGTAAAAGGATTTAATGGAAGGGACCCTCTGGATGCCTGGGCCTTCTTTGACCTTCTTGCTTTATCCCTGATGTTGTGCAGCATTTTAATGCCATTGCAGCAAAAGGCCTCCAGATTAGATTGGCTCAGTCTAGTCACAGGCATGTCACCCTTACAGCTCCTTTTTCAGATCTGTGGAGCCTGGAAGGGGGCCCAAGGCCTGGGACCAAATCAGGGCAGTACCTACCAGGATTAGTTTCCTGGGATGAGTGGATTTTGAGGAATTTGAGCTTTTTTAAGGCTATGGATTCTGAAATAGCTTGGCATCTTCAGGCTACTCACTTTTGTTTGTGGAGTCTGCAAACCATTGTGATGGTCCCTTTCTACTAACGATGTGTATTTTTACATTTTTTTCCTCCATAAATGTGTGGAGGTTTATTATTACTATTATTATTTTTATATATATAGTACATTGAAAAAGGTAATTGAGGAGTTCTGTTTTTCTGAAGGGGAGTTTATACCTTTCACATTGTTCTGTATCTCTCCCCCTCTTTCCTGCTGTCACACCCGTTTTCACTTTGCTGAAGTAGCTCTGCTTTGATTTTTTTGTTACAGGTTTATATATCTGAAAATGTTAAAACTAGCAATTCTCTGAAACTCAGGGTGCTTTGACTCAAAATTTAAGGAGTGGGTGAGTAAGGTTTCACCATCCCCATCCCTGCACAAGCGCCTGTGCATTTTCCTCTACTGTGATGGGCAGAGCAGTGCCAGGCGACATGCACCAAGGCAGCAGAGCCACACTACAGCAGTTGTCCTCTGGCTGGATGCTGCTTTTCCAAAGGAGCTTAGCCCACATTTCCTGCCTGCATTTCTTCTCTTGGCCTTTTGGTGTCATTCTGTGATTAACAAGAAATGTACAGAGCCTGGTAATTGCTTCTCCCCTCTTCTTTTCAGAGCAAGACAGAGGTAGTAGCAAAAGATGATACCTACTGAAAAGGCTTTGAGCACGACTAATCTCATAAAAGTTGATATATACTGGTCCCAGTTCCTACTAAGGTCATTGAGAAAGGTATGCCCATCTCTTTCAGTCAGTAAAGTGACTTCATATTTAGGTCAGGGATGTTCAACTGTAGATGAGAAGGGATAAAGAGTTCATCAGACCTCCACCTGTCCCTGCTTTGGATTAGCTTATGCCCTGGAGAGCATCTCTGAGGATCATGCTGGACAGATATGGTGGCACAGATGGTGACTTGGTGTAGGCTGGGTGAGGAAAAGAGGGCACAGGTGCTGCCTGGAGGTGTAGGCCTGGGCTGCAGCAGTATTGCTGAAACCTTGACAGGAAAAAAAGTGCAAGACTGTCCATTCAACGTACTGCTGTTAAAAAGGAGAACTCCAAAAATGAAGTCTAAGAATGAGATAGGCATGGGAAGACACTGTGGGATTAGCTGCCCTGGGACTGCATTGTAATGCAAATCTGCAATCAGGAAAGCATTGTTCTCTGTATCCCCAGAACCCTGGAAAGGCTGTGCTCTGGTACACGCTCCTGCATCTGTATTGTAGAAAGGAGGCACATGACAGGGCTGAGCACACAGGGGAAAGAAAAATGTGGTAGAGTTCTACCAACAACAGATTATTTTTTTTTTTTTTAGGTTGCTGGCTGGTCTGGGAGGGAATAGAAATGAGCTGATATGAAGTTTTCCTAGATTTTTTTTTTTTTTTAAATAAAAAAATAGGTCGAATGGACCATTTCCTTTTATCCAAAAGAAAATATTGTAGCACTCAGAAGTGTGTGTGTACAGAGCAGTGCAGGGTTTTGCAGGATTTTACCTCATTAATTGAAGGATTTTTAAAGATTTCTTTAAGTGGTGTAAATGAATAAAGTGCATAGAGTGAGTGTGCTGGAGCAGATGTGTCATGGATGTGTGGATAGACCTGACTGGCCAGTCTCTTCAAATTTGGACTAAAGTCCACTTCATGCCTGCAGAGAAATTGCACAACACTTTGAGTTAGGATGCAACATCTAATAGCTGTTTCAGGATCTACAAAATTGTGAGGCACTTTGGAAATGATAATGCAATATTTCCAGCCACTTTGAGAGGAATAATAACTTTTCTATGGAGCTATTCTGCAGAAGACAATTTAGTTTGCTATCTTCCTGAAAGTTGCTTTACCAGCTAAAAGCATGGAGGAAAGTATTGCATTTGTGATAGAGCATAAAAAAGTGTTTTTTTCTTTTTCTAATAAGCTCTCTTCAAAAAGTATGTTTGCTTTCTTTGAGTACAGACAGATATTTATAGCCATTGGTAAGGGCTCTCCTTGAATGTGTGTATTAAGTAATACCAGAAAGAGCTTAATTTTCCTTCAGATATTCATTAAATATTTCTAGAAAAATTTGGAATATAATAAAAATTATATCTTTCTTCCTTCTTTTCCCCTTCTCCCTTTATGAATAAGTCTGTCTCTAGTAATAAGAAGTATACTGATACAGTTGGATACCAGGCACCACATTCTGCAACATATCAGAATAAAAATACTGCCTTTATTTCACAGTCCTGATGGTTTTTATTCTCATTTTCTTAAAACTCTCACTATGGTGAAAAATACTTATGAAATTCCTTTTAGAAAAAAGGATTTAGCCTTCATTGAATCATCTAGGGAGAGTTTTCCAGTGTGTTGGAAAGATCTGATACTTGCACTTCCTCTGCAATAGCCAAGGTGCTGAAGAACAAGGGTGTTGATTCTGATTGCAAAGCATTCTGTGACCCAAGTGTTTGAGCAGAGGGACCACCAATACAAGAAAGTCTCAACCTGCTCCAGAACGTGCTTGAAGGTATTTCCAGACATGGGAGTCAGCCAGTCTTTTTTTACTTCACAGTAACAGCAGTGAGGTTTGAAAATCACTGGGGTTTATCACATGTGTAATACTGAGCATTCCCGATCTCCCCAGACCATTTAAGGCAAGGACAAGGCTCTCATTGACTTCCACAGGGTTTGAATTGGCTTCAATCATCTTAGATGGTTTCTTCATCCTGCACCAGGCTTGTCAGGGGTTGAGCCCATAGACTCTTCTCCATACCAAGCCTGCAGAGATTGCTTGCCTTTGCAAGATGCTGCAGGGGATGTCCCTGTCACTGTTTCCTGGAGAAGCCAGTGGATGTGTTTTGGGAAGGAGAGCTGTGGCAGAGGGTAAGGAGAGACATGGGTTCAGCCCAAGTCTTTTTTCCTCTAGGTCTAGAAAATGCAAGGAATTCAGGATAGTGAACTTAACAGCTCTCATTATATAAAACGTTTTTAATGTTTTTATCTTTTGATTTTGAGTTCTTCAGCCCTTCAGATCTCTCCATGCCAATGACATGCTGACAACTAGTGTCTTACGGAAGAGATATTTTTTGTTTCTTTTTCAGCCTGCTTTTGATTGATGTTCTGTCAGACTGCAGGAAGAAAAAAAAAAAAAGTAGTGGTTTTTTTATTTATTTAGTCCTGTACCAAGGTGCTGGCCTCCTTCCATAAACCCTATTCTTTGCAGAGACAAAGGACATGAGTACTTTTCCGAACCAATTCTGATCTTAAAGTATAGGGGTTGGTTTGAGGTTTCATGCTGAGGTTTGGAGTGACTCATATTATGCAAACAGGTCTACTAAATCTCTCAGAGTTACACCACCTATTTAAGGTAGAAATATGCAAGCTAGTACATAATGCATACTGCCTGCATGCTCCAAACCACAAGTTGCTCAAAAAAGCTGGAGTGGTGAATCCTGCTGGGAAAGTTCAAAATAATGAAAGAACAGCCACTTCTTGCTTTATTGCTGTCTATGACAGCTATATTTGTGATGCCAAGTCACAGGGGGAATATAAAACTAAAATATAGTTAATAAGAGCCTTCAATCAGTGTTGGTTACTCAAATCTTCTGTAAGTACCTCTACTATGATTTCAGTGCTGTTGGTCTTATAGAAAATATATAGCCTGTTTAGAAAGAGAGTAGATATTTTGTATTCTTCTGCTCAGAATATTGCTTTATGTCTTACAGCTTAGGACATTCTTATTCTGCTAGAAATTCACTTTGTCTAAAAGTGAATGAATACATTGTTAATTTTTAGAACAGGTAGCATGAAAAAGGATATTTTACCTTAAAAGAGATTTTTTGCTATATTTCTAGATCTTGCAGAATGATAACAATAAAGCATCAGAAAAAACAACAGAAGAAAGCATAGTGCTAATGGAAATAGACGTATTTTTCCACTCTCCTTAAGAAAAACAAAACAGCTGCCACTTTTTGTTGAATGGTATTTCTGATTGGACTGAATCTGTTCTGTGCTATTCTTTTTCTCTAATGGGGGCAAATAAAATATTCTTCTGTTTAACCCAGGGGAGTAGTTAGCCATCTCCTCTTAATTTGAGTGATCTTTAGATTTCTTATGTGAGGTTCTGAATCAGACAAAGTGCTCAGAGTCAGCTCTTATCTCTACATAGTAAATAAGGTTGAAATTTAAAAAAAGGCCATTAGCAATCAATATGGCTGGGAGATTTAATTTCCAGCACATGCTTGTTTTGTTTTATTGTTATATATCCTAAGAGTTCCAAGGGATTATTTCCTTATTATTACATTCGCAACATTTTTCTACGTAACCTACCCTTCTCTGCTCACAGTTTGCTATGTGACTGATCTGCTCTTGTGGTGTTGCTACCTTATTGAAGGACTAGAGGATAGTGGTCTTACTGGAGAAGTGACAGGCTGTGCTGTCTTGTGACTAGGATGATGAGGGAATGATGAAAAAGAAGCATGGCTGGACCCCTCCCTTGAGACAGGAAGTACTCCTCTTCTGCTGTCTTGGGAGTCAGAGCCAATCCACCTATGGCAGAAAAGCAGAAGCTTTTCCAAATGCATCTCCCTCAAAGCTGTTCTTCAGGATAAAAAGCAGCTGTTCAATATAATGGTTTAATAATATACTGAATTTTCTGTAACCTACTAGAAAAAACACTGTTCGGCCAGACACTGGAACAGCTCAGCCATGTCATTTGCTTCAGGGATAAAAGCATCCTGGATCAAAACAGAGCAAATAAGTCAGAAATTTAATAAATAAATAAATAAAAATAAATTTTAGATACAACAACAAAACTGTTTGTGACTTTGTGCTGTAAAGTTAGAGGTACAGTTTTCCTGATAGCTGTGACTAGTCTGTATCTGTTGCAATGAGAAAGTGAGTTTGCCATCCCAAGACTAAAAAGCAGAGAGATAAGCTACATGAACCAAAGAGTGAAAGTTGTTTCTTTTCCTCAGAAGTACTCAAAATTGTTTGTGATATGTCTTGTAGCATCCCCTGTTAAGCAAGATTTCCATTTCTCCCAGAAAGATCTGAAAGTGATCCCTCACATACAGTCTTTTTGGCTTTATACTGGTGGTCTCACTGAGATTCATAAACAGGATTTGTCATTAATGTCAATTTGCCAATGTTAAAACATTTATTTGAGGACTAAGTATAAAAGTAGTTACAAAAATTTAGTACTTTACTTATTCTGTATTCTGCAAGAGAATATTATGAAAACTAAACAAAACTACCCCAAACAAGTTTCAGATCATATGAAATTTCTCTTTAAATATGTATGTGAAATGTTTCACATAATCAGAAATAAATATTGTACATTGGTGTACACAGTTAAATTTTTGATTTAATATATCAAACACTTCTAGAAGTAGTTTTCTTTTAATCGGCACAATTTTGAATGCAAATTATGTCATACAGTCCATAGAAACAGGTTTAGCTCTGTGTGTTCCTAACACAAGAGCACCAACATTTTTCATATAGATTCTACAAGATTTTTGAAGAATAAAGTTCATGCAACCTAGTGTATGAAGTGTCTGTTGTGGTCTGTTTCATTAGACTTATTATAGCTATATCGGTATGGTTTAAGTTTTCTTTAAAAAAATAAAAGAATAAATCAATTTGTTCATCATCAACTTTATTTGTAATACTTTCTCAAGATCTGATCATTTAAAAAGCCAGCTAAGACTGTGGCCATGCTCTGGTGTAAGCTGGATCTAGGCACTTGCTGTCAGTTATTAATTACAACAGTGATACGTATTCTGTCATATATTTAGCTGGGAGGTAGGCAGCATGCTCTCTCAGGAATGATCCTTTAGTGTGTAAACACAAAAAAATGAAGTGTGAAACACCTGCCCTGAAAAAAGTCTTTTTTTAATTGATGTCACTTATTCTGACCTCCAAAGGGTGTTTTTTTTTTCTATTTGTAAGCAGTAAAGATTGTAAGAGGAGTCCCAGAGCTTTGAATGAAAGACCTGAGCCTATCACAGGCAAGAACAAATGAAAGGGCAAGATTTCTGGATGCTGCTTCTTGAAGTGATGATAACACTGTACATATCAAACAGTTAAAAGACAATGAAAGTTTTAGTTCTGGGTTCAAGTAAGTAGTCTTTAATTATACAAGTGCAAGAAGGGTATGGCCGCCTGGGCAGCAGTAAGACCAAGCAGCACCTGGGCACTTGGCGACAATCACAAAATGAATACATGGGTGACTCAGCTCCAGTCTTGCCTTGCCCTCTCATCATGGGAGCTGTCAGGGTCCCAGAAAATCACCTTGTATTTTTTCTGCTTTCCCAAGTACACATGGGAAACCTGTGGCAGTATGTGGGCTGCAAGCTCTTTCTCAGGTCTGAGCAAAGAGCTGCTTTCAGAGAGCACTGCTTTGGCAGCTGGGGATATGGACGCTGATATTTTAATGGTTATGAGATATAGCTGTTTTGTTCTTTTAAATGAAACATGCTGCTGAGCTGGAATGAAGTGCTAGCTCCAGTTTGGACCCTTTTCCTGAGTATAAATGATATAAAATTCCTGGGTTAAAACATTTGCTTGTATTCTTATTCTCAGCCTCTTCCATGATAAAGTGAATCTTCCTGTCCAATCTTACCTCCTCAGACTTGGAGTACAACCAAGGCCAGCTGTCAGCAACATTCAACTATGCACCATCTTGCAAGTTTGATGTTTGAAACAGGCAAGGCAAACAAATCTTTCAACACAATTAGATTCATAATTCCTTATTCTCTCCAGTCTCTGCAATTTCACAAATCAAAATTGTTAATGTTGCTGTTATTCTACTACGTTTTCTTGCAAAAACAAGTCCTATATTTCTGATTTACTGTTTATCTTGAAATTTTGACACCTATCAAGAGTTTTGATTAATATTTCACAGCTTTCTCAATTTCACTTTATTACCAAGGTACATTAGCATAGACACCAGTGCTGATACCTGACTTCAGCGGAGTGTTGTAATATTTTTGAAAGGAATAAGGTGATAACGCCAATGGCAATGTGATGAATTTCTATTCCAAGACAAAATACCTTTTTTAGGCAGAATTTTCATTGATGGAAGAACCTGCAGTGTAGAATAGATGGTAAGAACACAGCTTTCAGAAGTGGTTATAATAATCATACCTTTCAGTCTAATGCTATTTTTCAGTGGTTTGGAGGGTGTTGAAAGAGATGTACAACTTTTTAGAAGGATAAAGATGAAGCTTCATCCTGGAAACTTAGAGATATTCTCCCAAAGCCTTTGTTTGCCCTAATATTCCATAATGTTAGGCTTTTAGAGTCAATAACCCATTAGTAATCAAGAGATGTATCATTTATTAATTATGCACCATATAAATATTTAATCTTTTGGGTTGCTGAGCATATTTCTAAATCTACTTTTTAATTACATTAAAAAAAAATAAATCTTCAAGGCAACCATTAGAAAAGTCATTTTTCTGCACATTATGACTTCAATTACTTTGAAACAGCTGTCTATGAACTCTTTCTGATGCTACAGTACTTGGTAAAATGGCCATCTCAGCTCATCCACGCTCTTCATTCGTTTGAAAGCTAATTGAATATTAGAGCAAAGGGAATGTTACAAAGAATTTCCTATGAGCACTAAAGTACTCTGGAATTAGACCTGGAAATGTGGTGCCAACTGCCTGCCACCACCCACTTGGCAGGATGATGCTGGCCAGTGATAAACAACCATCTGCCTTGAGCCTGAGCTGAGATTTGTGGCTCAGAGCACATGGTGAACCAGGGGCATTAGAGAGCTTTTCTGCCCCTGGGGTCAGGAAGCGCACTGCACAGACTCAGATTCCCTGGCTTGGAGGAGCCGGGGGGAGTCAGGTAGTCCGGTCAGCTCCTCAGAGTCACCCAGATGCCAGACCTGCCTCAGCCTCATCACACACAGGGTGTGATCACTCAGAGGAGAGCCCACTCAGGAGGTCTTGGCCGAGGTGAGTGCAGAGAGTGAGCTACAATCCAGGGTCCTGAGTCCTGTGCAACCTGCCTGGGAAAGCAGAACTTTGCTACATAGCTTTGCATGGATGTACTATTAATAATGGTAACTACATTATGGTAGATCAGTGCCCCATCATAAGCACATCTGGAGACAAAACATAAAGTACTTTACTTCCCAAAAGATGAAGTTGATAAGAAGTTCCACTTAGGTGCCATTTTTATCTTGACAGTCCTTGAACCTGTGAGTGGAAGTGTCAGTTGCAAGCTGCTCACCAGCAGGTCTCTTATGGTTTCCGTTGTCAAAATTTGAGTTTTAAAATGTAATAGAGGAAATGTTTCCTACTCCCCTCTCTTTTACCTCACATCTTCTAGTTGCAAAGCATTTGCCTATATATGATAACTGGACTTTGATTATTTGGGTATCAATAAAGGAGAGAGTTTGTCTGAAAGCTGTAGATTTTGGAAGAAAATTTTCTATACTCATACAATAACTTCAGAAACAGCCTCTAGAAATAAATCCTTTCAGTCATAGAAGAGTAAGTTCTCTATGGAGAAAACGGTATAATTATTCTGAACACTCTGTTTATTGGAGTACCTACCTGAATAAGGAAGGACAGCCAAGGAAGTTAAGATGAATTACCTGCAGGGTTGAAGTCAGTCTACCTAAAGAATATACATCAAATGCCAGATGGCATAGTCTCACTAAGAGCATAATGACCTTAGTTCACTGAAACTTTTTCTGCTTTATATTCCAAAACAAGAAAGAGAAGTTCTGAACATGTTTAAATTAGGTGAACATGCTCTTGAAATAAAAAGGTGTCTGGAGCCTGACTCATTGTGTATGATGCTGGCAGTATTTAATAATGAACTGAAAATAAAACAGAAATTACAACAAAGAATCTATCATCTAATTCTCTGAAATTTTTTACATTGAAATCCTAAACTGATAAATATTTTCTCTGCTTTAAACCTAGATTCTATAATTTCTTCAAAGGAGACATTACTTGCATAGAAAAGTCTTTATAAAGATATCTGAAGTGGTTGTCACATGTGTCACTAAAAGAAAAATATTTTTCTTTTACAAACACATTCTTGTGTCATCTACATGAACAAAATTCAGAAATAAGGAGGAACTGTATGCCTGTTGCTTGCATATTATTAAAACACCTGCTTTTAAAACTATATATGCATGTAGCTTGAACCTCTCAGATGGTATAGCTTGTCAAAGCTGGATCACACCGCAGCCCCTGAAAAGGGATGATATTTGTTGATTCCAGTCCTCCTGGGTTCAATTCTTTTCTCCCAACCATCGATGCTCTTTATTGCTCCCAACAACTTCTCTTTCCCTCCATTTTCCCATGTGGGCCTATTAATTTAAGAAGTGATGGTGAGTCACTTAATGATGCTGATGATGGGAAGAGTGTCATGGAAATAGCCAAGCATGTTTTCCCTGGAGAGGACATCAGAATGGGGAGCAGGGGATGCTTCTGCCAGTGGACTGGGAAGACTTTGTCCCAGTGAGTGATCCTGGCAATGCAGTGCTCAGGGAGAGCATCTTCCCAGAGCCCATGAGGAAAAGCAGTTCCTTAGGATTGTTAACTTGTCTCCTGACTGGTCCTTTTTTGTCTCCATGTTAATGCTGTGCATAGCTGAGGGAGGAAAAAAATATTAATACTTATCCTCCATTAAATACCTGATAAAAATGAAAGCTGATTTTTTCCATTAAGCTATGCAATAGACAGTTCCTTGAGTTTTCACAAGACATTAAAGGAATGAAGCATTATAAAAAAAGACATTCTGTTACAAAAGAACACTAATCAATGCTGAGAACATTGGTCATAAATTATTCAGATTTCGTTATAAACTACTCAGGTCTTAAAAAAACCCAAACCTCAAGGCCTTGTGGTGTGTAGCACTGGCAGATGGATATCACAGAGTGACAGCCTCACCTGGGAAGTTCCAGTACAATACACTGCATCTTACAGCATCCAAATAGATACAGCACAGAAATGCTTGTTTCAGTGGATTAGAAAGAATAAATCACCAAGTGGTCTTGCCCCCAATAGAACCTGATCACTGTAGCTTGTGCATTCTTTCTTCACCACACATTAATTTTTAATGAAACCATTTCAAAATAAAGTCATAATGTGAGTCATAAATCACAAAACTGTGGTAATAAACCACTTTGGTTTATATTAGCTCTGTGCAGATGATACTTAAGCATTTCTACCATTAGCAGGGCATATGTGAGCATTCTCCACACAACATTTCCTCTATTACTTCCATCTTAAATTGTAGAAATGTGGGAAGCAAAGCCAGTTCCAATCAACCTCTGGGTCACCATTTATTTTCTTAATTGAATGATCATATGCTAACGAGTGAAGATTTTTAGCACTTTTCTGACAGCTGCAAAGTATTTTTCTATGACTTAAAGTTATACAAACAATGCTGCCAGGTACAGCTGAGATGGGAAATGGAAAGAGAAGGGGGGTAGGAGTGAAGAGAAAGGCATATTTAACAGAAGCGAGGACCAGGTGAGGGTGAATATTACTGTTTTATTATCATGTAGTTTACAGGCAGATCAACTCACACTAAAGGGCCACCACTTGTAGACCTATAAAACAGAAAAGAAATATTTATTTGGTTGGTTTTGGGTATTTTGGGTTGGTTTTTTTTTGGTGGTGGTGGTTTGATTGTTTGTGTTTTTTGTTTGTTTGTTTGGGTTGTTGTTTTGGGTTTAGTTTGTATATTTTTGATTCCTATGATTGCTTTTAAGTTGTTCTTCCTTCTGGTCTCTTCCCTGTATTGTAGACCTTAGCAAGACCTATAATACATAGCAATCGGGAGTAATTTGAAAGAAAAACTAGACTCTGAATGCCAACGCCAATGACAAGTATGTGGGGTCCCAGATGTCTGGACACCTGCACAGAACTGTCTTTCATTTCTGGACTGGCTTTTTGTACACAGACCTGTTTGCAGTACATGTAAACAGTCTGCACATGGCCAGCAATGTAGGGCTGATCTGACCATAGCAGGGAATTATAAAAAACTACTTCAGACTATAAATAAGATAACTTGTAGCCACCACCTAGGACTTTATTAATTCTCAGGTTTCAAGAATTTACATGATAATTCCCTTGGCAACTCTCACAAATGTTTTCTTCTCTACTCTGAAGCATGCAAGAATCCTGGGGCCCATAACCCATGATGATCTCTTAATTGGGTAAAATGTAATTTCCAATTAAAGTTATCCTTGTATGTTTCATGACCCTGAGTAATACAAAGTTTGCATTCACACCTGCATTCACAAGCTTCTGAGGGACTTTGGGAATACTGAAGAATAAATTAACATGAACAATAAGCAGATATATAATTTCTGGGTTTGGAGAGGGAGTCAGCATCAATATCTAGAGGAAAGAACAAATAATATAGTTGAATACAGTCCGAGGCATTACGATTGAAGTTTTTTCATAGAAGTTTTGTTTACATGTATTAATTCTGAATATAGTTATATCTTGATAAAGCAATGTTTTTGATACCGTAAGAATGTGTCTAACAACCACATCTAGAAAACACCTTAAAAGTTGAGTTAAATAAAGAAGCAACTAAGGAGTTGTAGGGGTTTAAGACACTTAAATAGCCTGTCTGCTCTAGTCCAGTGGAGAAAAGCTCGTTTCTGCACATGGAGAGCTCAGCCCAGAGAAGTTGTGTCTGTCAGACTGATGACTGCCCCTCCGCCTCTACTGGGTCACCTTTTCTGCTGCCAGGTCTGGCCCCACCAGGCACTGGCTCTATAGAGGTCACGTCCTCTCCAGGCAGGAACCACAGCAAATGAATGCAATTGGACAGCAGCTTCTCTCAGATGTCCCTCTCCAGTCAGCTACAGGGTGTGTGCTTGCTAACTAATCACTTAGGAGAAAAAAAAGAAAAACTGTCATAGTGATTTTATGACAAGCACTAAATACAAAGATTGACAGAAAACAGGCTACTCAGTGAAGGAGTTCGGCCATAAGGCCAAACATTTCCTTTCATGAAATGAAGACAGAGACAGGAAGATGTCATTGGATGGTCTCTTGGGAAGCCATAGAAGCCATCAATCCCACCCTTCCGGTGGTATCACCTTTTGTAGTATCTCCTTTGAGTGCTAAGTTTTTCTCATTCACAATTTAAAATAAAGAGTTATGTTCAAGAATCTCAGGTGCTTGGACTCAAATCAGTCACTATGCAAACCTTGTATCTTCAGCTCTACAAGTGCCTCCCTAGCTTGTGCTAGGTTTGTGTCCCTACCCGTCCTCACATAAAGGTTTCTTTAAAACAGCATAGAGCATAGGGATTGAAGGAGTAACTTTCCAAAGCACGGTGAGTAGGTCTGTTTGCAATTTTGAGAGCACCCAGTTCGTAGGTGTAGCTCCAAATAGCCCACTTCAGTCCATTCAGGCCTTTCCTTAATGACATGGGATCAGGGTGCTCTGTGAGGAGGCAGCTCCAGCTCATGGACCAGCTCTTCCTGACAGGCAGTGACATGGGTTTTCTCTGCGCTCTGCAACAGGGTAATCCAGATTACAGGGTTCCTCTAGTAATAAATAGGAAAGAAACAGACTCAACAGAGAAAAGAAGGCTAGGCTAAAGCAGGAGCTGAAAATGGATTATGTTTACCTTAGGACAACAAAGTAGAAGGATGAGACTGTTGAAGTTCTTGGTTAAAATTACAGAACTTGGTGCTTCCTCCAAGCACTTGCTGTCACTGGGCTAGGAAAGGAAAAGCCCTACCTGAATTTGCTCTTTTACCTCATTCACCATCCTTGAGAAGAAGGGCCAATGACATATCCATACCAGGCACTGGCAAGAACCAAACACGGTATTCCTCTTTGCCTTCTTGTTTTGGATTTCTTGTTGCAACAGAAACTTAGTCCATAGACAACTGTGATGTGAAGCTATAGGTTCTATTTGGTTTAGAATCAGGCATACATAGTGGTATTTTAATTGTGTATTATAAAGTTATCAAACAAAAATCACTTATTTTTAGATGATGATCTGGAACCATTAACAAGTTGTCATTTACCTCAGTGTAAACATTAAATTACTGATTTCAATGCTAAGGAGTGTATACATAGTTTAGAAAATTCCAAAGCTTCTTATAATCTAGATGACCACAGTCAGATTTCTTTCAATGTATTTTACCTGCCTCTTCCAGATTTGTGTAAAGTGTTCAACACTGTCCCACATGACTGTCCTGGTGTCTAAATTGGAAATACAAGGATTTGATGGATGGACCACTTGGTGGATAAACAATTGGCTGGATGGTCGCACTCAGAGTGTTGCAGTCAATGGTTCGATGTCCAGGTGGAGACTAGTGATGAGTGGTGTTCCATAGGAATTGGACTAGTGCTGTTTAACATCTTTGCTGGTGATATGGACAATAGGATTGAGTGCACCCTCATCAAGTTTGTGGACAACACTGAGCTGTGTGGTGTGTTTGACACACTGGAGGGAAGGGATGCCATCCAGAGGGACCTTGACAGACTGGAGAGGTGGGCCCATGATGACCACATGAAGCTCAACATGGCCAAGGGCAAGCTCCTGCACCAGGGTCAGGACAATCCCAAGCACAAATACAGGCTGAGCAATGAGTGGATTGAGAGCATTTGTGAGGAGAAAGACTTTGGGGTGCTGGTTGATGAAAAGCAGCCCAGAAAGCCAACCGTATCCTGGGCTTCATTAAAAGAAGTGCGGCAAGCAGGTCAAGAGAGGTGATTCTGATCCTCTACTCCACTCTTGGAAGACCCCACCTGGAGTACTTCATTCAGCTCTGCAGCCCTCAATACAAAAGGGATACGGACCTGTTGGAGAGGGTCCAGAGAAGGGGCACAAGACCTGAAGCACCTCTCTGATGAGGACAGGCTGAGAGAATTGGGGTTGCCTGGAGATGAAAAGGCTCCAGGGACACATTATTGAAACCTTCCAGTACCTGAAGGGGGCCTACAGGAAAGCTGGGGAGGAACTTTTAATGAGGGTTTGTAGTGAAAGAACAAGGGGTAGTGGCCTTAAACTGGAAGAAGATAGGTTCATATTAGAAATTAAGGAGTTTTTTTATTCCGAAGGTGGTGAGACGCTGGAACAGGCTGCCTGGGGTGGTTGTAGATGCCCCAGTACTGGATGTGTTCAAGACCAGGTTGGATAGGGCTTTGAGCAACCTGGTCTAGTGAAAGGTGCCTCTGCTCATGGCAGGGGGGTTGCAACTAGATGATCTTTAAGGTCCTTTCCAACCCAAATCATTCTATGATTCTCTTAAAACTGTTTTAAGCACCACCTAATATGTAGCAGAAGACAATTTTAGTGAATGCATCCCAGCACTGCTACAATTTTTGAAGGAGGTTCTTGAAAAATATATATTTTCTCAAGATAACAATTTTGAAAATGACTGCAGGAAGGAAATATATTAGCAATTAAATTAGCATGTTTTAGCACAACAAGCAATAAACTGCTTAACACTGAGCTCCTGTGAATTAAAAGCCAGAACAGCATTGGACAAAAGTCAAGGTTATGCTGACACATTTATTTCTCAGTAAATGAAGACTGTTTAGTTTTAATGCATTTGTGGTTAGCAATAGTTTCAAAAGATCAATGTAAATTCATTTCGAACTAGTAAATAATGTCTTAATGAGACTTCTGACAGCATGCTTTCACACCTTATGGTTTCTTACCTTTAAAAATGCCCAAAGGTGAACCTATTTTTCCTGGCATTTTACAATAAACAAATAACATCATGCAGTATTTTATGACTTCTGTCAGAAGTGTATTTGGGGGAACTCCAGTTTGCTTTTAACAAATACAGAACTGCGGTCATTCAGTCCACAGTGTGTTATTGTGTTTCTCCTACAAGGGCTTAACTCTGACTCAGGGTTAAAAAAATAAAGAAGTTAGATTATCCTTTTTTTTTACTCTGTCACATGAAGTAGCTTATATGAAACAAGGTGTGGGATTTTACCATAAGCCTCTGATGGTATTATGCTGTAAACAATCTGCCACACAGAAACATGATGGTGTTTATAAAAGCGCTTCCCAATTTTCTAACTAGAAACCCAGCTCTATTGCCATGTAGGTCTGTCTGAGTTCTTCTACTGGTATTTAATAGGTGTAGAATCAGATGCCATCATGGTATGTAGGCATCGGAATCCATCATGGAAGGTAGGCAGGCATAAGAGTTTTACAACATGAGTCTGAGATTATTCATAGGGCTAAGGCCTCAAGGATGTGGTGCAGATTGTCCCGAAAGAGTTGTCAGACCACTCTTTCTAACACAATGCTGCTGGATATTGAGAATTTGTCTTGCAGGAGGGCATGTATTTTTCAAATTGTGGTTTCACATCAACCTGTTTGTTAAACCAGATAATTATGTTGCAACCCAGCAGCCTTCCCAGTGGTACCAGTGACTTCCACAGGACTGTTCACATGACTGACAGTATGCATCTGCTTTCTGACAGGGTGTTAGTTTAAGCCAGAACTATAGGTCTGATGGAAAAACAGGAAACATAAACTTTTCATAAATTTTAAGAAAGTTCTAAAAATAACTCCAAAGTTTGCATATAATAGATTTTCAATGTCTGACACCTTGCAATTTGCCAGGTCTATAAGGGAGTACTCTGGCACTCAGATATATAGAAATATTCCCCTTACTAATGATATCCATCTCCCTTATTCTCACTCTAATAATGTGGGAAGAATAATAAATGGGATCTTAAAACTGTCATGTCTTTGTGACTGCTATCCATCCCTGACTTTGAAGGAACATAATTCAGAGGAAAGGTTTGCTAAATCTTGGCAGGAAATAAGTATTTCTTTGGCTTTTGTCTTCTGGTGAAGCAAGTTGCTGTTTCATGAACCAGTCCTCAAAGAAAAGTGCATGTCCTCAAACCTACTTCACTGTTGGCTACTGTTGGCTGGTTTCTCCTGGGGAGGCAGGTTGGGGAGGTGAAACTGAGTTCTCTCCAAAGCACTTGCCCTCATTGGGCTACAGATGTGCTCTGAGGGCTTAGTTAGTGTTTCCTGAACAAGGATGTCAGGATGTTATTGCACACATTTTTTTCATAGAATTATAGAATGCTTTGGGTTGGAAAGGACCTTTAAAGGTTATGTAGTTCAAACCCCCATAGTGAGCAGGGACATCTTCAACTAGATCAGGTTGCTCAGAGCCTTGTCCAGCCTGGCTGTTTCCAGGGATGGGACATCAACCACCTCTCTCTGCAATCTGTTCACCACCCTCATTTAAAAATCATTAATCCTTATATCTAGCCTAAAGCTATCCTCTTTCAGTTTAAAACCATTGTCCCTTGTCCTATTACAAAAGGCCCTGCTAAAAACATTTTCTCCATCTTTTTGATGAGCCCCCTTTCAGTATTGAAAGGCCACAATAAGGTCTCCCTGCAGCCTTTTCTTCTGCAGGCTGAAGAACCCGAGCTCTCTCATCCTGTCCTCACAGGAGAGGTTCTCCAGCTCTCTGATTATCTGCATGCCCCTCTTCTGGACCTGCTCCAACAGGTCCATGTCTTTCTTGTGCTGAGGACTCCAGAGCAGGACACAGTACTCCAGGTGAGGAGTTATGACAGTGGAGCAGAGTGGCAGAATCACCTTTCTCGGTCTGCTGTCCACGCTTCTTTTGATGCAGCCCAGGATATGGTTGGGCCTTCTGGGCTGTAAGTGCACATTGCCAGCTCATGTCTTGCTTTTAATCCACCATTACCCCCAAGTCCTTCTCCACAGGGCTGCTCTCAATCCAACTCCTTTTTTTTTTTTTATAATAAGATTATTATTTGGATAATTTTCTTTGTTGTCTTTAATGGATTTGTGATTAGGCCATTGTCTCTTTAGCTAATCCATTCTAACGAAGGCTGATGCTTATTAGCAGAGTGACCCAGAGGTAAGGTAGTGAAGGATATAATCTCTGCATCTTAAGCTAAGAATCTCCTGTGATTACTCATATCTGATATTTGATTTACTTCCTTGTTTTTGAAATGTAGTAATTTAGAATTAATTCCAAAGTAGTGATACTAATCAGTTGTATTTTAGAGGGCATTTTGAACAACTTTAGTAAAGGCTGCAAATGTGTCTGAAGATCTTCAGCATAAAATAGATGGGTGTCAGTGGAGCTCCCCTGACTTCACAGGTCTCCTAGCTGTACTTGCTTTTTGAACTATGGCTTGAGGCATGAACTACCTTTGTAGAAAAGAATGAACTGAGAAGAAGTTAATAATGCATATCTAATTTTAGTTTAGTGGAAAAGCAAGTAGAAAGACTATATAGATGCGACTCTGTGAAATACACAGTTTAGAGAATCAAAGCCTGAGACCAATCCTTCAAGCATGGCAACATCAAAATTGGAAAGAAATGAATCAACCTAATCAACCTAGCAGGGACAATTAAAATAGAGTCAATAAAACTTTACAAGGAACTTCTCCAAAAGTGTAAAGAGGAGAAAGTCTTGAAAAGTGATCAAATATAACCGGTGCCAGTAATTGCACTTAAAGAAAACAATTATCCTTCTCAAAGCTAAAAAGTCTAAGTACCACCAGGGTGTTACAATAATAATAATGCACAGCAATTCCAGCAGTCTTGCAGGAGATGAAAAGTTAAAACAGGGGAAGTGATGTGGAAATGCTGGGTTATTTGCATAGATTAATTTTGTTTGAGGGATTTTCTCCATTTGACCCCTAGCAACCTTTGTATGAAAGAAGAATTAAGCTATGTTTAAGTTCCTTTTTATAAATCCTTTTTTTTTTTTTTTTTTCCAGTGAAAAATTCACAACTTCTTCAGAAAACTATTCTTGAGAAAGAGTGGAAACATACCTCTTGTGGTCTCAGAAATTTTTCTGGTTCACTAACCCAATTTTACATCTTACATGAGATTGTCCAAACACGCAACCAAAACTATACAGTAATCTAAGTGGTGTACAACAGTACAAAATGCTGAAAGAGATATTTGGCTAGTGACTGGTTTAAATAAGTACATAAAAGAGCTCAAAAACTGGCCACACATTAATGCATCAAAACCATCTGGAAAGCTGTTTTTTTCAGAGGGAGGATGAGCTGCTGAAAGGTTCAAACTGACTATCATTATGTCCTTTCTGTTGTTTTCAGTGTGACTAGCTGCATTCAGTTTGATGTCATGATGATGAGATCTGTTTCTTTCTCCAACTTGACATATCACTGAAGCCCCTATGCAGTTGTTTTTATTGTTTGTTTGCTTTTTTTGTTGTTGTCGGTTTGTTTTGTTTTGGTTTGTTTTTTTATTAGAAAGGATGTAGGCAGGTGATCGAATGCTCAGCTCCACAGGCAGGGGTGCAGGCAGGCACTTTAAGAGGAAAATGTTTGTGAGGCAGCAAAGGGGCAGAGGTCTTTTAGTGTTCTCTTTGGGGTTTCTGCTATGTGGTCCACCTTGCCTGCATACAAAACAAAGCACTTGAATTAGACTGATCCAAATGTTTCTGAGACAAGTCCTACTTTATGTGGACTTTGGTAAGCTTTGGACCAGGGTCCTTGTACCCCTTAGTTCTGCAGAGCAGCTTTTGGTTTTAGTTGGTTCTGTATATTTTACCTGCATCTCTGGAGACATGAACTTGATCCAAGAGTTAATGCATTTTTAACAGATTTATGATACTCCACCTCTAACCTTGACTTGTAAGGATGTAGGATTGTGAACCTGCCCCTGACTGTATAACTGGACCATAGAGTTAACAAGACACCAGTGAATTTGCTAATGAACTTGCCTAGAAGGTACAGGAAAGGGTCAGTTCTGCACTTTCACTGAGACAAATTGAACCATAAATTTTACAAGTTTTTGTTGACATTAATTGGGTTACACTTGTGTAAGAAATTCTTCTTTCTTGCTCATTTGTCTTGCGAGTTGTTTGCAGTGCCAAATATTTCTGCCATGCCAGTCACTCAGCCATGTGATTTCCAGGCTTAACAATTTCTCTGAGACACCACAGACTCAAACCTCACTGTAGTTTATTGCTCAATAAAAACCCAAAACTTCAGATATTTCACCAGACTGCTGTTCTTGGAGGGTCAAAGTAAAACTCCCATTTAAATAAAATTTTCTCCCAGCCTCGTCCCTTTTTATTAGTCCTTTATTCACATCTCAAAACCACTGGGCCTTAAACAAAAGGCTCTTTTCAGAACAGTCACTTCTGTTCAAGATTAAGTGGGGTGATTTATTACATTTATGTAGTGTTAGGCAGTGATCATTTAGATGTTAAATTAATGGACGTTTCCTCACCAGTTCCTTGCCAGTTCCTGTGGTACTGTTAATGTACCATTTGATCCAGAATACATGAAATAATCCCCTCACTAGCTCTGAAGAAAGAGCTGTCCTTTGTCACTGTTGTTAATCCCCAGTAGTGTAAGTTGCCATGCTCATAGAGAGATTTAAGGGAGTTTTGCCTTCAAAGTCTATCAAAGGCAAAGGTGCTTGTGCCGTGCTCTGGGGAAACTTTAGCAGTCCTAGGAGCCAGTCTGCTGCAGACGCACACAAATCTGTGAGAAACCCTAGGAAACCAGGGTAGAAAGGCTGAAGGTGCAAATTTTGGGGTTGAGTGCCCCACTGCTGCACATTGGCAAATTACTGTTCCAGCTAATGCCACGTGGGATCTGCAGACTCATTCTTCAAGGTGTTTGAAAGATGCTTGGTGCAGGAAGGGAGATGCTGTAGGAGAGGATGGCTACCTTAGTCACTGGAGAGATAAAGACATTTTCAGAACTAAATGTCTGCTGGAAAGAATAAAGAAAGAATAATAAGAATAATTTTAGCTGCAGCTCTTGTGAGTGAGATCCTTCATTATGTAAAGCCACAAACAGGAGGTTTCCTTGGCTTGTGTAAGGACAGTGCAAAGTCATTTCTCCCATGTAGCAAAAGCATTGGAACCCTCAAAGGTGCATACTCCAAGTAATTGATTACTACCTATAGGAGAAAAGTAGCACACAGAAGAGCTACTTTTTGTTCTGTTGTTTTATTTGTCTTGGTATAAGCTTCTTTGTTAAGGCCAAATTCCCTAGTCCAATGTGCCAGACTCGTAAATGTGTTTGCTCTTAACTGGAAAAGCACTGATATTCTGCCATCCTTAAAAAATGTGGCTTTCCAAATGTCTGTGATCTCTGTGCTTGTCAAGGCAGAGATCCAAGCAGAACAGTTGGGTCTGAGAAAAGATGACTGAGTGATTTACCATCATGTAGGATCTCTCTGTATAAGATTTCAGTTCAAAAGGGTGAGTTTAACAGTAAGTTTTGATGATACAATGATGTGCCTTGGAGAGATGTCAGAGGTAGTCCTTAACTAGCTGGTTATAGCTCTGAAAAGTGAACATTTAGGCTAATGTAGGTTTCTGCTGGGACTGATGTAGCCTTGGGGAGGCTTATGGTGTACCAGTCCTGGCAGGGTGCATCCCTAATGTGGTTACTGCTACCTGAGCCACCTGTGGTACCTCTGTGTGGCACCAGGCTGTGTGATCAGGGCTTTGCAGCTCATGGTCTTGTAATTTTTTTTACCCATTCATTCATTAAGGCCATTTAATAGAAATTGACTTTTAGGCATTTCCTCAGTCTCTTCTTATTGAGCAGAACCACTTTTGTTCCACGGAGCACATGTGTTTGCGAGGCAGCTGAAGCACAGGAGCTGCTATCCAGGGATAAGTTACATTGGCAGAAATACATGGTTAAATATGCAGAATTAGGCTGGTTTCCTGACTAGGAAGGCAATGCAGTTAGGTGTATGCTCAAATTTAAATATGTGGTTAAGTCCTATTCATGCCAATGAAATCTAAGCATGTGCTTAAAGTTGAGCAGTTTGTTGAATTGTGGCAAAACTGTGTGACCTTTGTAGACTTAATTAATCTATCTGAGCTACTTTTTATGCATTTGACCTAAAGAGAACTGTACAACTTCTGTGTGATTTTTAAACATATCTTTCAGTTAAATCAAGGATCCAGACACAAATAGTTGTACACATTATATGGATTTATGACATTCCCTGGAGGATTCTGGGTCAATAAAGCAATGAATGGATTACAAAGAGGCCTCTAAAGTGTTTGCTGGAATTTGCAAGGAATGAATGAATTACTGTTTGTTTTATGACTGGAAAACATCTTTCTATAGATGCTGAAGATCAGGCTGACTGAGAGGCATAGAGAGCTTTTGCTGTGGTTTTTGAACAACTGTATTTATTGTGTTCAGGCCTCAAGTCAAAAAATAAAAGGAAAGCAGAATGTCGTAGTAGTGTACTGTTAAAATAGAATGGAAAATAATACAGGTTCAATGCAAATGATTATTTGTTGCTCAGTATGGTTATTTTCCCTGCAGTAACTCACAGGCTTCTAACTGGACCAGTGCAACATTGTTACACAGACACTTTGTAGAAGAAGCTTATACCACATGTAAACCTCATCTAAATGTCTGGTTTACCTAGATTTAATTCAAAATTAAGCTTGAGATTTCTAATCAACTGGAAGAACTATTGCTGAACTCTTTTCAAAGAAGGATGTTTCATCTCAAGCTGGCATAGAAATGTGTGTAGATACAAATAAAGACAAGACATAACAAGTGAAAAGTTAAAAAAGTGAAAAGTAAAATTGTTGTGAATGATGAGAAGCCAAAGGAAGAAACCTCAGGTCTGTCCTAATCTTTCAACAATGATGGAGGTCAGGTTTCCTTATTACACACATGGGCTCCAGAGCACCTGACAGTCAGCTGCCATCTGTCCTTGCCATGCCTTCAAGAGGGCAGAAGGTCTAAAAGGCCGGTAAGTTTTCTCAGCTATTTTGATTTCAGGATGGGGGACCTCAAGTGGTAGGAGAGCCATGCTGCTTCCTCCCTCCTTGCCAGGCCAGTGGTGAGGAGACTGCTGTCTCCCCCATGAGGCCTCGTTCCCTCTCTTGCCAGAGGCAATGCGGATGGATGCTCTTTGCTGTTGCCTGGCTTGGCCATCACCAGTCACACAAGGTTGAAGAGTGGTCAATGAGAGAGCGAGGTTAGTCCTCTGGGAAGAATTTTTTTTTTTTTCCCTGAAGTATGGTTCATGCAACCAAAAAAGAAAGAGCATCTAGATTTGATCCCTGCCTTGTATTCAGTTCCTGGTCCTGGAAGCAAACAGAGGCTCCTTGCTGTGATTTGACTGCTTGGCTTTTACTCCTTTTAAATTCTAAATTCTGTCCCTAATTTCTGTAGGATAGATTTCAGTGGAGTATGGTGCTTGCTAAGCACAGACAGCAGCCTCAGTTACCTTGCAGCTGTCAAAAAGCAGAAGTCTGTTGAGCAGTGATCATATTCAGCAACCACAAGATGTATTCGGGGAATTAGTACTGTCAGTGTTTGATATTAACACTCGATGGCATAACTGTAATAATTAATACATAATGATAATGCAAGGGCTAATGAAATCAGTAATGCAATTACTATTAACAGTTTGCAAGCCTACCTAATCACTTGCACAGCACCCACTGTGTTGTGTTGGGGGGTTTTAAAGCATGTGTCTTCCCATTCTACAGGGAGACACAAATTCTGTTGACTTTGAAGGATTGAGGGTAGGATTGTTGAAGAGAAGAGAAGAGAAGAGAAGAGAAGAGGAGAGGAGAGGAGAGGAGAGGAGAGGAGAGGAGAGGAGAGGAGAGG
>JANHFX010007405.1:0-10375 GCA_027560015.1 Chloroceryle amazona
CCCAACCGCCCCGTCTCTGGACTGAGTTTTTCCAAGGTACACTGCAGTGTCCCAAGGAATTGGGAGGACAGAGGCACCGTAAGTGGAGACAGTTTACTTAGCACACCGGGAAGATGCAGCTGTTAAGGCAGCCAATGGATTTCCCTATTGTTTAACAGCAGCTGCTTTACTGAGGGCGGGGAGTTTCCTTCGCACGGCGGCAGTGAGACCCCACCACAAACACACGGCTGCTGCCCGGGCCTGGGGCTTTGCTGAGCAGGGGCTCCACAGCTCGGGTGAGTGGAGATGGGCAACCCCTTCCTGGCTCTCCTCACGGGCCTCTGCAGTAAGTGCCTGAAAGCAGCAATTATTTTTATCAAGATCTCGTCAGTAATCCACCACAACCTCTCTCCTCTCTGTCCCTGGCTCATCTGAGCTGTGGCCAAGCCATCTCTCCTTCACTGCCGAGTGCCAGCGGGCGCTGGTCCTCCCGGCCTCATGCAGCAAGAAGAGATGCTGCCCATGAAGTTGGGACAAAACCTGGAGAACCCAGATTCACCTCGTGTCCCAGAGAGAACTGTGGAGCCCACCCTAACACCATCATTGTCCTGGGCTCCCTCCCGTCAGCAGAATGACACCGGCACCCCGGGAGGTGCAGGGACCCCCCGGCCCCCCTGGGCTCTCTCGACTGCTCCGCTTCCTTTGCTTTGCTCTTGCACATCCCAGTGCCAGGTGCTGGAGCACCACGTGGAGCAGCACACGGCGTGTTTACAGTAAGTCCTCCCAGCACATGCCTTCGCAGCCCACCACTCACGCAGCCGAGGAGCCAAGGGGAAAAAAATGAAAGAATATTGAACTTCTAATGCACTGTAATTACCAAATGATCCTATCTCAGAAGCAATGGGGCCCCATGGGATTTATTGCTGTATTAACAGTGGTTTTCCATTGCATTACTTAATGAATAATGTCTAGGCTAATAGCACACCAAAAAAAAAAAGAGAGGAAAAAAAAAAGAGAACACAACTCCAGTGTAATTATTATTTCTTCTAATGCAGCCACTTCTTTCATAAATACCCATCTCTCTTTATTGGGCTGTTTAAAAAATGTTTCCTATTAAATTGCCATTGGTGCGAGGCATATATTATTATTATTATTTTTACTTTTGCTATATAAAGATATTTTCCCACTCCCCGATGCTCACACAGACCCAACTGACCACTCAGTTCCCATCCACGCCCCTAGTGCCACCCTTGGCTTTGCTACCTGGCTTCTCAAAAAGCTGCAAAGATCTCAGCTGTGCAAACAGCCGAGCCTCTGTTTATTTTGGTAGCCTCACAAAATATTTATGGAGAGTTATTCGAGCAGAAAGGCTGAATGGAGATCATTGCAATGTGTCAAATTAAAGAGTGCTTAATGCTGCCTAATCTCCTGGTAATTACTGTTGTGGCAGCGGATGGCATTAGAGCCGGGTAAGAAAGCTAATAACGCCAGCGAGCTCGGAGCCCGGCTGGGTGTCACGCGCGGCGGGCGCAGAGCGGGTTCCTCTCAGCAGCTCCAACAGTCCACACGCTTCTCGAAGGACCCCTCACCACGCCAGCAGCATCCCTGCTGCTGCCCGGGACTGGTTCTCTGGAGGTTGATGCCCCAGATGCAGGACTCGGTGCTGGGTACCGCACAAGCCTGCAGAGGGAGGCGGCCCATGCCCCACGGAGCTCAGCATCAATTAAAACAAAGCAGACAAGGAAGCTTTATTATCTCCATTGCAGAGCGGGAATTAAAGTACCTAGAGACTAAGAGGCCCAGCAAATAATAATAAATGCTCCTTGGAACTGCTGATGCTTATCTGAACTTCGCCGAGTTTGTGTCACACTAATTACTGGGGCTGTGTCTGATTAGCTCTGCATTCACTTGGGGATTACTGTGCCTATCTGGGCATCCCACGCTCGGATCACTGCTGTGGTTTGAGTGTCAGAACCAACCACTTGTGGGACAAGTGGGACTTCCAAGGCTCACGGCTTGTCTAGATTTTGTCCTTGATGAGGTCAGCAGCAAGTGGAAAAGAAAAAGGGAGACAACTGGTTTGCTGGCTTTGAGAGCTGCAGCTGGACCAGTCCCTTTACAGCCATGTATTTAAAAGTACCAAGCAGTTATTGGAAACACTTCCAAGTAAACAGTGATTCTATTCCTTAAGGACTCTTCCTTCTCTGTTTAATCATAATCCTCGTTTTGCAACAGCAAACCCATTGCCCTGGCAACAATGTGATTTCAGAAGAAGTTGGTTCTGATATCTTCAGGGGAATAAGCAGCAGCAGCTGATGAACCCCAGAGCAAGAAAGATTCATATTTTGATGCCAACTATCTAGTACCAGCACTGGAAAAAACAGCTCTAGGAGCTCTCCCAGATGCACAGCCCCAGACAGGGCACAGTTTCCAGGTAGAAAAATGCAATCCAGCATTTTTCCCTATCCTCAGTAGCTCAAGTGCCTCAAGTACTGCGGCACCTCAACCCCCTGCAACCTCGGTGCTCGTGCGATGTCTCCTCCCAGTAACCGCACGCCGGAGCTGCAGCCCAAGAACGTGGCAAACGTCGGCCGTCCCAGGAACTGACCCAGAGCCTCAGGGCTCTCCAGCTCCCACCACCTGCTCCTCCTGGGGAGAATCCACACGGTTCAGGGCGGCAGGGAGGGGATACGGGAAAGGGCTCGACAAGGGGAGGGAGGGACGAACCGGTCTGTTCCAGTTACGGAGCTCAGCAAGCGAGAGGTTCATCATTAACTGTCAAACAGCGGTTTTAATCAGCCCTGCTCCTCGGCGGAAGATAGATTTAATATCAAGGCACATTTTCAGAGCCATTAGTTTAATTATGACAGGTGTCTGCAAACTGGATGGCTCTGCTTTCAAGCTATGAATGACAGCGTTTAATTCTCCAGGCCCACAGGGGCCACCAGGGTACTTTACAAAAATGAGCTTCCATTAAAGCCTAAGTGTTTCTTTCTTTCTTCTTCCCTTTCTTTTTTTTTTTTTATACATATATAAATATATACTTTCTCCTTTTGCTCTCTTCTCTGCATGCTTCAAAATGAGAGCTGATCAGAAAATTGCCCTTTAGTGGAAGGCAAAATAATTTTCCTTGCCCATTAGGGCTTATATTGCAGGTTAGGAAGGCTGTGCCCCACGGTCTCCGACCAGGCAGAGCCACAGCAATCTGCTGCTTAACCTTTCCATTATCCATCTGTCTTCACTGTTTGCCCAATAAATAGGTAAATAAAATAATAACAAATAATGGAAGCTTTGGATGCCTACAGGATGCTGCTTGCCCCAAGCAGAGACTAAAGCCAGGTTACTCTGAACCCCTCCAGGTCTGCTGGTGGAACCAGCACCGGGTCGGATGAGGAAGGTAGATGGAGGAAGGTCCATCCTCCCTTGGTGTTCAGCTCACAGAGGCTTTCCAGACCAGAGCACTTTCAGCAGCTCCTGACAGCCAGCCAGAAGTGCTCAATCTCTAGACACACCCCACAGGCTGAGCTCACAGGAAGGCCTGGGTTATTTTGTAAACCTATCTCCAGCTGGCCCTATTATTTAGCACTCAGCTTTTGGAAGCATTTCCTAAAATCAGGACTCCAGGGCGGCTGCATTAACGAGAGGTGGCAAAGGAACATAGCCCGTCACATCTCCTGGGCCCAGGCTGTGCTCCACGTGGATGGACTCATGACAGAAGGCTCTTTGCTGGCTGACTTGGCTTGTTACTTGGGTGGTGGCAGGTAGGGTGATTGGTACCAATTGGAGCTTACATTGACACTTCAAGAAATCTGAAGTACTTGGGCATCCTCCAGATGCAAACAACATTACAGTCCAGCTTACACAAGGAGAAACAGAGGTGAAGAGAGAGAGGAAGACTTGTCCCACCTCTCCAGGTGACAGCGCAGTACACCTGGCTTCCCAGCCCCATCCCTACCCTGCATTTTTATGACTGCAGTACAGCTCCGAGAAGCCCTTGTGCACTGCCTCAAGTGCTGCCTGCTGCTTCCACCCCAGCTCATCACCACACGGCTGCCGGTGCTTGACAAACAGCCACTCTCCCTGTCAGAGCTGCCCCTCCTGCTCGCGTTCTCCCAGAGGGACGGATGGATGGACGGATGGATAGATGCCATCTCCCTGTTTGGCTCCCTTTGTCCCATCACATCCCGCTGGGGATACGTCCTGGGACAGCCCGTAGGTGATGAAGAGCCAGGGCCTGTGCTTTGGCCAGGGAAGGCCAGGCTGGCCCCGCAGCATCGCGCTGCTCTCCCGGCTGTACAGTGACCTCTGGTGCAGAGCTCGGCAGCTGCCAGCCGTGCGCAGGAGCTGCCGCTGACAGGCACCGCTGGAGGAATGGAGCAGCTCACACCCTGGACGTGACCTCTATCTCCTGCCAAGACTCTGCTGACCCATTTTTCAACACCCTCTGTTCCTGTTGTGCCTGCCTGTAACCTGCTCGCTTTGTTCTTGGGTCCTGCAAGGGCAGGCCCACCACACGCCAGCTGCCCAGTTCCTGCTGGGAGCCCCGCAAGCAGAAAAGGAAGGGAAGGTGCAGTGAGGACGCTGTGCTCAGACCGCCCGGGACACGCTGCAGAGGTTGACAGCAAGAGAAGCATTTCTCCAGTTCTGCCAAGGCAAAATGTACCTACACCAGGTTACCTCAGAGGTTTGCCCTGGATCCCAGCTTTGCCCTGATGCTCTGCCCTCCCTTAGTGTCACCACCTTCGTTCTGCAGTGAAACAAGCTTGACATTTTCCCAGGCAATGCTCCTCTGTAGGAAAGTGCCAGCCTGGCACAGTGCAGTGCTCCCGGGCCAGGCTGGCCTCGGCAAAGTGCTGACACAGCAGCAGCCAGGGCCTGAGCGGAGCTGGCCAGTCCCCGGCCGGGCTCGGCTGCCCCGGGGCTGCCCGGCTCAAGGCCTCTCGGCAAGAGGACAGCCCTAGATCTGGGTCTGTCGGCACAAGGAGCCCCCAAGGCCCTTTCTTCCAGCCTCTGCGCAGTCTGGAGTCTTTCAGAGTCTTTCTAAAAGGTCAAAAGGAAATATCACTTCTACTTTTCCCCAAGTCTGATTTTGATACATTTAAGTCTCCAGCCAGCCCTAAGTGCTGTTATTTCTTACTCCTAATTCACAGGGTCCCTCGTTATCTCCACATGTCCATGACCTTTCTGTCATGTGTTTAGGAGCTGACAAACGATAGTTAAGACATGCCAAACTCAGTCCACTTGTGAGACAAACCACACGAGTCTCAAAGGGCATCAGGGAAATCACTTCTCATCCAGCCCTTCCAGCCCCTGCTCTAAGCCCCAGAGGCAACATTTTAGGTCTCCTCTGGTATAAACCAGCAGAGCTCCAGGTAGAGACTACTGAGCTATGCTGATTTATGCCAGCTCAGTGTCTAGCACAGACTCCTGGAGACATGCCTTGAACACTGACAGAATGTTAAAGTCTTTTGGGACTTTTTTTTTTGCATCCATTTATACAATGAACTTGTTTAAGTGATGTTGCCAAAGTCACGCATGCAAAACTGGTCTAGATAGACACTGGTGCTCAATACTTAGAGAGCTTATAGACTTGTAGAGGGATTTTTTTTTTTCTAAAGCATCTAGATGATGGAGGTACCCAGCATGAACTGTTTTTAAATGGAAATCAGATGCATAATGTGTTGCTGAGATTTTGTATAGCCCTCCAGCATCCAGTCAGATCTTATGTCCACAGCTGCCTTGTAAACATGGTCTGTGGGTGCTCAGCTCCAGAAAGCCACTGGGACTTCGTGGGAAAGAGACATTTTCAAGATCCATGACCAAAGTTAACAGCAAAGTTGATTTAATTTCTGCATGACTTTCCAATTCCTTAAAAAAACCCCAAACCAAACAATGTGTTTCTCAAGAACACAGTCCTCCCCCCCTTCCCCTACCCCTGCTTGGAAGTGCTTCTGCCTTTGTTCCTCCCAGGAGGGGTCTGGCAGGTTCTAGCACAGGAGGAAAGAGGGAGAAACAGCAGAAGTTATTTAAGTCCAAACACATAAAATTACATATATTCAAAACAAAGAGCATGGGAACTTGGCAGAGGGAGAGGGTGTCTAAGTTACCAAAGCAGCCATAACTCAAGAGCTGACAAATGATGTGGGTTTGAAATGAGTGCTTATTCTAGTATTTAATAATACAAGTCCAGAGTGTGGAAACTACTATACGGCTCCATCACATTGTCTTCAGTGCCTCCCAGTCACTGAGGGCTATATGGACCAAGCACTGTTGTGGTTTCTATAATTCAATGCATTTCTCACAGGGTTTTACTGCAGAAACACACACCAGCAGCAGGGAAAGGGGTTCCCCTGCTAGTTTCTGGGCTAGCATTGTTTCTGGAAGTTTGGAGCTCAGCGAGGCATTGAATAGAGCAGGGGAACTCGTGTCACAGAAAGCCTCCCAGCTCCCAATCAATCTAGCTCTGTGTTGAAAGTTACATCTCCAAAGCTTCTCGGATTCAGAGTAAATCTGACTCAAGTTAGCAGCACTGAGTATTTTCTCACCATGTGCTGGCACCTGACCAGCAATCCAGCCGCGCAGAGACACGAGTGGCACATGGGCTGGCACCAGGGGGAGGAGGGGATGCTCGGTTATACAAGTTCCTTACTTCATCCCACTGAGGAGGAGAGGAACATTACTGAGCTTCCACTGCAAAAAGCCTGAAGACTGATGGTCAGCAGCTCGGCAGAAGATGTTTCTGTTTTTCCCGTTATTGTAACAATGAGCCTGAGCTGGGGAGTTTGGGTCAGTCTAGATTCAGTGCAGTTTTGGTCTCAGTTTGTTGGTCCTTAATGGGTCTTTCGGACCATTACAGGGAGCAGCACTTCCTCGAGTGAGCAGCAGCTCGCTTGGACTCGCCCCAGGGTCCCTCACTACCGAGATCTTCCTTGAATCATCTTCTAATGCACAGGCTGCACCAGTGGCCTCCAGGAAAGTCTGGATCCTCGAGAGACTGTGGTCTGATTTTGTAGAACTAAGAAGGGTCTAAGTTCAGACAATGACATCAGGTGTTTCTTCAGTCTCTGCTACCCCACAAAACTTGCTGAGAGAGGATGCCCTGTCCTAGACCCAGGCAGCAGGTTACCCTGGGCTGAGGGGAATGGAAAACAACAGCCTATGCTCATGCCTTGTGGGCTGCCTGCTTTCTTCTACATGCTCAGTAGGCTTTCTGCATTTTATTTTAAATGCAAATCAAATCAGAGAGTAGCATATTTCTGTTTTTTCCTAGTGAATGCTGTTGTAATCACTAATTACTCCAGGAATTCACCTCCTTAAGTCTAATAAACCCCAACCAAGTGAATGCAGAAAGGAATCTATTGTTTTAAATGTGTAATAATGAGGAAAAAGGGTTTTATGTCTCTCCGTGACCTTTACAAAGAAGCTCAGAAAGTGGCTGGACAAAGCAAACAGAAGGGTTCCTGGGAAGAAGCTGTCTGCAGTGGATGCCTTTCCTCTGAGCTGGACTTCTTTTAAAACTCAGGTGGAGATTCCCATGTCCACCCCCTGGGAAACATCTCAGTGGGGGCAGACAGAGGACGACCTATTTCAAAAGAAAATGTGTTTCCTGGAGCTGCAGGCTGATAATAGTAGCTTCAGGTTAACTACAACTTAAATACACAGTGGCAACCAAATCGTATTTATTTGACTTTGTTTTGGAGCAGAAATGATGGATTCGGTTTCCTTTCCTTAACCCACTCTCAAGAATTAACAGCACTGTCAGGAGGAAACAGAGCCCAACAGAGGATCCCCACTCACTCAGTGCTGATCCACACGTGGGGTTACTTTGGAGGAGTAACAAACTCGGGCGGGTCAGAACTGACAGCTAAAGCAGGACTCAGAGGCTTACAAAGGGTGAAACACTTAGAACTTCTCAGCCCCCAGTAACCCCAGTAGTTCAACCACATCTGAACAGCCTGCACTGGGACGTACAAATCCCTGAGCTGGCTCAGCTGAGAGCACCAAAACAACAGGAGGCTTAGGAACCACACAGCTCTCACTGCAGCCCTCCAGAGCCCGCAAGGAGAGCCCGGAACCTTGGCTTTGCTTTTGCTATGGGAAGGAACTTTACCCCAGCAAGGGGTTCATGCTGCTGGACAGCCAGCTGGGGACTTACTGACACAACTGGAGTAAATACAGCAAAGCAGAAAACGTCTGTCACATTGCAAAGTGGTATTAACCACCCAGTGCAGAAACCACTAAATGCTTTTGTGGAGAGCCACTGAAAGAACACGTCAATGTGGTTTTTCATTTCCTTCACCTGAAACGCTATAAAGAATCAAGCGAGGAACGGTATTTGGACTATCCAGCCTTCAAATGCATTACCAGAAGAGAAGACCAGCATTAATATTTACACGCTGTCATCACACAGAAATAAAACGCTGCAGTTTCCAGGACCTGGGAGATGCTCTGAGCATCATTACCTTTTGGCTGGGAATGCTGCTTGAGCGCACAAAAGGACTGTACTTCAACACTCAGCCTGCAACAAGGGATACACCAGAACATTTGGGAATCAGCCTTTCTAAGGCAGCAGCCCTTCTTCCCTTCCTTCCTCTTCTCCATGGAGAGGGTACACGGCAAAACTACACAGAAACTACACGGCAAAACTACTCCAGCAGCTGAGCCATGGAATGGCATCTTCCCAAAATTACACAAGGATCCCAGCAAACACTGGGAAATGAAACTGTGCTAGACAAATACAACCGTATCGAGATCAAGGTGAGGAGTCGGTACTGGGGAGGTTTAGGTGGTCAGATAGAACGGTGCCAATACTTGAGCGGCTTGCCACCAGAAGCCCCATTTATCACTCTGCAAAGGACGTAACCGGAGGGTTCTGTACTGGCTTTGTGCACTTGGAGGTTCCTCTGCACTGGTGCATGGGCCTCGAGGAGATGCTCAGCACCCAGCCTGGACGCTCAGGTTAGGGCAGTTGCTCCTCAGGTACATGCTGCTTGTGTTGGGAGAGGTTTCCTTTCTGGAGAAGGATGCAAGGAAGCCACAGCAGCCTGTGGAGGACCTTCTGCCCACTGCAGGGAGAGCAGCTAAGGGGCTCTGCAGCCTCTCCTCTGTGGCCTGACACCTGGGCCACAGCCACCTTCAATGCACTCAGGTAGAAATAAACCGAGGATTATCACAGAGAAGAAGCTGGCAGAACAAAGCTTGAAAAACCCCTAAAGGCTTGATGCAAACACAGCCCTATATTACTATTTCTGTACTATCTCATTATTTAAGTCAAAACACATGATTTTAAGAAAGCTGACTCAGGGCTTTTAACGCTTGGGGTTGCCAACACTGCGTGTGCACAAATGCTTTTCAGAGGTTCTGATCACCTGCAATTCACACCAAATTGTGGGTAGCTAGCACTTAAAACAGCAAGCCTGTAATTTTATATGCAGTTGCTGTTTTATTTCCTGCTTTCTGTTCTGACCTTGATATTTTTGCGGTCCCAGATAGATACGGCAAATGGAAAAACCCTACCATTTTTCTCCCATACAAAGCTGCTTCATCTCAGAAGAGGTGGTGATTTTTTATGCCTGGTGGCAAACACACAACCCATAATCCCAAGTAAAAAACATTACCTGTGGCAAACAGGCTTCTGCAGCAGCACAGGGACATGTTCCCTCGGAGAAACTGGCAGGAATTTTCTTAAGGTCACACTCTGACTCCAGGAGCGACACCACCAGATTTTACAGGCTGGCAAGCAGTCACCTTGTTGCTATTCAGAGCAGCGTGAGCTTGTTCATTTGTCTTTCACTGTAGTTGAAAAAGAAAATAATAAAGAAGAAAGAGGGGGGAAAAAAAAAAAAAAAAGACACATCAACACAACTACAAAGATCAGCTCTCCAGAAAGCAAGCCACAATATATAGGTTACAGTTTCCTGCTAAAACAAACCCCCTCACAGTATGATTTCATAGGCCATGCTAATTATTTTTAGGGCAAGCATAATAAAACCCAGGTGATTTGCCTTTAGCAATTTCTTCTTATCTTCACACAGCTCCGGATCATTTACCCACATGGCAAGCAATTACAATGAGCCCTGCAGTTCTTAACAGACATCTTTTGTCGAAACCCGGCAAGAGTACACAAAGGTTAATATGCTTTTGCACTACAGAAATCTGGGCATTGTCTTGTGTATTGTAAGACGTGCTTCTGACATGCTGAATTCGGCTGATTTACAAGATCAGCAAAACAGAAGGTTTTCCCACTGGGAGCCTTTTTCTAACTGTTTCCTCCTCAGGATGTTGGCGTGCAGGAGCCGGGATCTGCCGCGCGCCTGCTCGGAGCGGCGTTTCCAGCCCGGCGACCGTCGCTCCGCGCGGCTCGGTGCCATCCGGCTGCAGAGCACATCCCTAATGT
>JANHFX010007406.1:0-14536 GCA_027560015.1 Chloroceryle amazona
CTCTGCCTGGGTGCACATCCCATGGGTGTGCCCATGGCTGCCACCCTGCAGTGGCGTGAGGGCTGGGCACAGCCTGCGGCCTGATGCTGCAGTGGCTGCGTGTTCTTGCTGGAGCTCCATCTGGGAAGCTGCATCAGTCATGCTGGATACAGAACTTAGAGAGGCCATGGCTTTTTGCTGGGTGGAAATCATTGCTCCCTGTTCACTGCTGGAAGAGTGAACAGGGAGTGCCCTTCCTGCGTGCCCTTCCACATGAGCTGCCACCCCATGCTCTGGCTGATGCGCCAGGCTCTGTTTACTCACTCTGCTCACAGCACAGCTCCTCAGGGGCTTCTTTTATAGGTGGTGGGGGTGGTTTCCATTGCCCTGGCAGTGCCCAGGCCTCATTAGTTTCTTCTGTGAGACTTGCTGGCTCCTGGTGGGTCTCTCCACTTATCCATCATTTCCCTAACAAAGGAAAGCCTCAGGAACCCCCCTGTACATGGAGGTCTACTGTTCCACTGTGGGTCAGGCCAGCTCTGGAGCAGCTCCCCTCAGTGACCAGCTGTTGGTTGCCCTTACAGAGTGTTTCAATATGTTTAAATGCAGGAGCAAAAAGGGAACCTGGGCCAAGAATGTAATTCAACCTACTTTTGCATTTCTGGGTGCTCTGTTTGCATTTGTCTGAACCTTAAGTACGGTCAGCTGCAAATCTGGATCTGCATTGCCACTTTCAATCTCACCTCACTGTCTCACTTTCCTGCCTCCTACTCAGTTTTTTTTTTTAGCTTTTGGATCTGAATTTTAAAGTTAATCAATGTTAATTAAGTAGCACAAGGTAGCTAGGATGACACTATAAAATCTCTGTAGTTTCATATGCAGTGTTTTAATACACATACAGCCAGGATGATTTGATTAGCAAGTGTTACAGGAATGATTTAGCAAATGCGTGCAAATTGCACTAGACTATTCAAAATTGATTTCTCAGGTCACTAAAGCAAGTACAGCTACCAAGTGCTGCCCTTTGGCAGGAAGCTCTGGTGCAAGGACAGAGGCTGGACCCTGCCTATCTGGGAGCAGCTCTGCAGGAAAGGACCTGGCAGCTTTGGCAGGCATAAACTGGGTATGAGCCACCACTGTGTGCTGGCTGCAAGGAGGGCCAGTGGCACCCTGGGCTGTGTTAAAAGGGGCACAGCTAGGACATCAAGGGAAGGGATTCTCTCCCTCTGTGTGACGTTTAGAAGATTTCATTTTAAATCAGCTGTGGGCCCCTGAGACAAGGTGGACATCAAAAAAATAAAGTGAGTTCAGTGCTTGGGGGCTTGAACTTTGTCCTATCAGGAGGGATAGAACTGCATATGACAATGCAGAAGGAGTGAAACAGATTGCTTACAGAGGTTGTGAAGTCATCAACAAATATCACCGCTTTAGAGCAGTAAGCTGCTGTCCTTGCACACACCTCCCTTCTTTCCTTAACTCAAGTACTCCACGGGTTGTCATTAGTGCCTCTTCACTTTTCATTTGTACTGTATAGTAAATATGAGCACCGACACCCTTTAGCTGTCCATACACAAACCTGTGATAGTTTTAAGCTTCATGAACATACCAAATTTAAGCTCTATTAATCTAACCACAAAAGGGAAACAAACTCCCCATGCTTGCACATACTAACAGACAGACAACAGCAACACCACTGAATCATTTGACATACACAGAGTTTTCCTGCAAGTTTTATGATCATGGAGATTAAGATATTATGGAAGACTTTCATTACTAAGATCAAGATTGGTGTTTACAATATGAAAAACCTCTTAAACACTCTATTGTCATCAATGTAAAATTATACTTAGCTGATGTTTGAGAAAAAAAACTCACAAGTCTGAGGTACAGCTGAGAAAAAAGAATCCTATCAGGCATCCAAATAGGTTGTGAAGGGTTGCTCTTGGAAGCAGAGAACATCTATTTGTGCTCCATTTGTGCAGAGCCTAACACAGCAGACTCCCCATCCATGACAAGGGCTCTCAAAGCACTGCAGCAACATAAATCCAAGGGTAGGCATAGTACACTTATACTAGTGTGCATTATGAATAATGGAATGTGTCCCTTGGCAATAAAACCTGTGTCAGATAACCATCAGGCCATGTATGTATATAATTATGCATACAAAACTGGATCCAAGTTGAATAGCTGCTTTAAAAATCCCCTTCAAGGCCACGTTTTTGAAGTTCTTCAGTTTCACATCAGCAAAGGCACATAAGAAAGAATAATCTTTACAACTGCATAGTTGTCCAAGTCATTTATAGGAACAAATGTGGTTTTTTTTCCTAGCAGCATCTTGTCTGCAGTGTGGGCTCATTAAAACACTTACAGAAAAACATCAGGAAGGTGAACAAGAACATCGTATGCATGCATGAGTTTAAGGCCTTTTCAAAGCTTGGCTTTAAGATCACTAACAGCAGAAATTTTGAGAAATCCGTTCATATGGGCTGTTTAATGTTAGGGTATGTTTTCCATTCCTGAAGGATCCTGCCAAATCTAAGGGAAGGGAGAAAGGGGGGGAAGATGTAAAGTACTCGTTTTTCCTGCTAAGTTTCCTTCTTGTGTTCTTGCATTTTATCATTTACAAAGACTATTGTTTTACTTCAAAAACTATTGTACAATAGGGAAGAGAATTTGGATTCTTAATGCAGCAAGTGAACTTTATCCAAGCTTTATGCATCTGACCAGTTCCTGTGTAACTTATTACAGGTTTAAGTTGAGACATTGTAAGACATTTTGTTAACTCAGATCTGTGTGTCTTTGAATTTCTCTCCATCACTTCTGCAAAGCATTTGCCCCACTCACTCAAGCATACTGGAAGGGAGGTGCCAGCACTACTCAGAAATTTATTCTATTTGGATCCTAGTTAATACTGTTATGGTTTCTCCCTCTCCTTCCTTCCTGTGTGCTTGGCACCCTGCATAGGAAAGGGGTGGGGGTGTGGGGAGGAAAGTAAAACCAGCAGTATCTTTGTGGTGGGTGAGCAATGGAAATAATGGAAATAGCAACAGAAAGGAATACTCTGGGGTCTGAGAACAGGTGGTTTTTCTGCATTTTTTTTTTATTGTTATTTTAATAAAAAAGAAACATACCTTTATCTTTTCTAAAAAGGATGAGACAATTCATTTTACATATGTGAAGCTCATGGTTGTGAGTTGAAATGGAACTGGAGGGAGTTCTGGCATTGGAGTTAAGGCTGTAGAAAAGGACAATACCAGAGTCTGAACAATGGGACGACAGGATGAAACTGAACTGGCAGGAGGAAAGAGGCAAGAAGGTGGAAGCACAGGCAAAAGAATCAATGTTATGATGGAATGAAGGAAGGGGCAAAACAAGTTCAACCTCCCTGATACAAAAGATTGAGCAAAGCCACAAAGGCAGGTTATGTAGTTGTGAAATACTGCTGTCAGAGCAGCAGGGTCAGTACTCTGTTGCCACAACACTTGGGAGTGAGACATCTGAGCTGAATGCAGAACCACTTGCACATGCAGGTCACTAGATCTCACAAGATTGAGAGCAGGTAGTGGAAGGACAGTGTCTTGTTTGAAAAACATTTGAATAAACATAACTGTCAGCAAAAATTAGTGATAGCAAAGCAAGCACAAAATTTCAGCTCTCATGCAAGCAAGGTAACAAAAGAGAAGGTGAGAAAAACCAATCTACACAAAAATTTCCTGGAGGAAAATAAATACATTTCAGTAACAGAGAAAAAGCCCTCACAATTGTAGCAAGTTACATCTTGTGATGTTTTAGATAGTCTTCTGATCATAAATCCTTCACTGACACACAGAAGGAGTTGGCTGGACCTGAAGGAACTATACTAAGCTGATCTCAAGCTAGGAAAGGTTTGTTAGTCCAAAGAGGTTTATATTTTTCCAGGACTGAGATGGCTATGACCCTAACCACCTGATGCAAACCCCACATACTATTCCTTGTGCTGTCAGCAAATACCCCAGCTAAGAAGAAACTAAAAAAATCATGCGCACATGCAAGATCATGCTTGAAAGCTTCACAAAAATATTTTGCAATCACAGTAACTGAGGGTGTAATAAAAAAATTAATGATTCTTTATCTTCGTCCCCTCAAAAACACAGGCTGGATGCAGCTGAGCAGTCCACTAGCCAATTACATCTGTGAGCCTTGAGGCAGGAAAAAAGATGGCTCAGGAGCCATCTGAGATGTGCTTCTCTTTATACCACAACCAGATGGAGAAAGGGAGCTGCTCCCACATCACAGGATGCAATCACATCTGCACAGCTGGGCAGCCTTACCTCAGTTTGCATGGGGTTTTCAGTTGCTCAAAGTTCAGAAGATGGGAGGGTGAGGAAAGCATAGTTGTCATGAAGACTTAAGAGCAAAATATCAACTAAAATCATGGAAATACAGCCCTGTGAAACTGGCAATTTTCCTCACTAAACTTTAGCAGTAATCAGTGATCTTTTTTCTCAAATCTCCAATAGTTAAAGGTGAAATGGGAATATGGACACAGATATGGCACATTTTTTAAAAAATATTAATGTTTATGTCTCTTTTCCGCTTGCAGAACACAATTTATACTGATGATTTCTTCACAATAGTGCCTGCTCTAGAGCTAGCCCAAAATGTTATCTAAAATTAACACTGCTATTCCAAAAAAAATAAAATGTTTGAAGTATTTCCATGTTTATTAGGTTTCTTCCAGGTATTCTTTGACAGTATGAAGGAAGGGATTAAGATGTCTGTGTACTCCCACTAAAGAAAAACAAAACAGCATTTGAAATGACCTACTTTGCCAGAAATGTACCTTAGGATCAAAATTAGTATCCATTGTTTTCAGCTTTCAACTAATTTCTCAGAAAAGGCAAAAAAATAGACTGTGTGATATAGATGTAAACAGTCATGAGAAAAGGTGTGGCTGGCCTGAGCAGTCACCCCACAGCACAAAAATTGATGAAGGGGGTATCTCTGCATTTCTGCAGAAACTGGGAATGACTGTCCATAGCTATTCAAGTGGCATAGATTACTCCTTAGCTGTTATATTTAGGCCAAGTATTCAGTTTTCCAGGCAGGATACCCATTGAAGAGAGAAAATAAGGATCTGTGGAGTTCATGTCTAAGGAGAACCTAAACCTTACACAGACCCGAAAAAAGGTAATATTTTCGTTGTATTCTACCCAATATAGATAATACACATGTAGTGGGGAGTGGAAATTTCTCCTGGGACTACAGGGACATGTCTGGTGCGGCACCTGGTGCTCCTCCTGCCCTCCTCCCTCGCTCCCCCTGGGGCTTGCAAGGCTGTTTCTCACACTGCTCCCCTCAGCCCCAGCTGCCGGGCAGTGTTTTGCCCTTTCTTAGCCAGGCTTTCCCCAAGGCTCCCTCCCACCCGTGGCTGAGGGGCTCAGCTGTGCCTGGCGGTGGAGCCACTGGAGCCACCTGGGACCCGCTGTGTCTGGCACAGGGCAGCCACAAGCCTTTCTCACGGGGGCCATCCACAACACGCCCCAGAATCTTGCTATAAACCCAGTACACTTGCTCTTACAAGGTCACATTGTTTTCAGGAGTCAGTCCTTGAAGACATTCCAAAGTCATCTGGATGTGGTCCTGACTACTCTTGTTGGCAGTGCTCTGAGTGGGGCAGGTGGACTAGTGGCTCTAGGTGGTCCCTCCCAGCCTCAGCTATTGTGCGATGGCATGGCAAGTGCTGGTTGTCTTTACAATTAGTACTCCTCCCATGTAGCTGGTGTAACTCTACCACTACTGTTAAAATGTGCAATGAAACACTGTAACAAGACAAAGCCATGACTTAAGAATTTGGGCTGTAATGCTGAACCTGAAGCTTTTTATTTTTCAGCTGCGCACCAACCATGCAGGCCATTAAATCCAGAAGCTATTTTGTTCATCTTGATGTCTGTGGATACACAGAAGCCTTTCCTCTCTGAACAATAATCTGCGGCATTTCGGATGGCAGTGGGAAGATGAAGGTGGGAGGCACAGTGGAGAGCAAAGGGGCATTATGAGAACACTGACTAGTTTTAAATGGGAAAGCGTCCAGATACTTAATAGAAAATGATGTATTAACCTTGCAAAGTTATTTATGCATACAAGTCAAATTTAATGAAGAAAAAATGCCTCAGTTGAAAGACTGAGCAACAGCAAAAATGATCATATTTGTCTTCTAGAGGTGACATTAATTTAACTTGACTCCCAGATTTAAAATATACCATTATTTTGGATTGGTAGCTTATATTTCATTGACAGCTTTTCCCCAAAAGGATACCAGTAGGGGCTCAAACTTATCATTACCATTTTGAAAAATGTCAAAAGCTTGGCAACATCAGTACGGTCTGCACTCAGCATTCAGTGTAACCTGGAAAAGCCAGTCCTTTTCCACTGTTTGTCTTCAGACCTATTGCTCTGACCAACTTTACCTCATTAGTTTCACTGATTTTTTTTCTTTCTTTCTCTGAATTATCATGCAAAATTATTTGTACAAGAGAATGTTATACCTGTAAAGCAACTCACCTGAGAAGAAAATAAAATTAAGCATGCTCTAGAAATCTAGCATCTTAAGTTACACATCACCAGCTTGCCAGGAGCACTGGAGAGGCCACTGTGAGCGGGAGAAGGAAGAAGCGAGGTAAGTGAGCAAATAACAGATTGCAGTGTGCATCAGCTTTTTGTGTACAGATTAACCTTCATCTTCAAATATGAACATTTCTGAAAACACTCTCAGGAATTTTTCTTAAGTGATTTTTAATTCAATCATGATTAACAGAAATATTTAATTATTTTAAAATATAAAATCTCTATATTGATGGTCTTAAATTACAGCAGATTATGGGGAAGCTTGCAAAGCTTCAAAGCTAAGGAACTAAGATTTTCACATTGAACAGCACTGTATGAATTTTTTAAATTTTGAAAAAAAACACATTGAGGCAAATATGAGAAAATAATAGTTTTTTAAAAGCCTTAAAAAAATAAGTGATCTGAAGGTTAGCTTTCCTTGAGTCCAAAATTCAATACTGATGGAGAATGGGAAGCACCGTGTTCATATTGTGCCAAAGGTCTCTGTCTTAAGGAACTCATAATAGTCACATCTCTGCACCTAGGTGTTCATTTCTCCCTTAACTTTCAGTCTACTGTTTTGGGCTAATGTCACAACATTTCAGAACATAACTCTGTATATTTATGTATTTTATAATGTCAAAGCCTCTGCCAGAGGTTCAGAGTTGAGAAACTATTATTTAGTGTCCAAATATGAACACACATTCCACTAGGAAAAGGATCTATAAAAGTGGTTATGGTCCATTTACTTTTAAAATGTTAATTTAAAGAAGAACCTATACTGTGGATGTAATAATGAAAATTATATATAATTTTAAAATAGACATCAGCTGGAAAAATGATTTACAGATTGCAGGACATTGGTGAAAATATCCAGTGCCATATGGAGACTATTTATGGACTATATTCTCAATAATGGTACTGTATGAGAGAAAAAAATTCCAGTGAATTATTTTCCCTTTCACAGGTATAGATAATATAATAACAGAGCTTGATTTTACTTACAGACTGACAAGTATTAAATCTTTATGAGATGCTGTTGTTTCCACTGTAAAAGGAAACTGAAAGTTCACATTGAACAGAAATGTCATGACATTTTACAATAAAATCTAAAACGCAAGTAATTCCAGTACTTCAGTCATAAGATTCAAGCTGGCTTTCCTAGATGATGAGATTTTTTAAGACAAAAGAAATTATGCTTTGGTGATACAACTAAGTATTTAACTAAGTAATTAATTAAGTAATTAACTAAGTTAAATTAACTAAGTTTTCACTGTTCAATGTGAAAAGTCCGGTTCCTTAGCTTTGAGGCTTTGCCAGCTTCCCCATAATCTGTTGTAATTTAAAACTATCCATACAGAGATTTTATATTTTAAAATATTTAACTATTTATGTTAATCCTGCTTAAATTCAAAATCACTTCACAGAATCACACAGAATCACAGAATGTTAGGGATTGGAAGGGACCTTGAAAGATCACCTAGTTCAACCCCCTGCCAGAGCAGGATCACCTACACCAGGTCAGACAGGAACTCATCCAGGTGGATTTTGAATGCCTCCAGAGAAGGAGACCCCAGAACCTCTCTGAGCAGCCCATTGCAGTGTTCTGTTGCCTTCACTGTGAAGTTTTTTTTCATAATTAGGTGTAACCTCCTATGTTCCAGCTTGCGCCCGTTGCCCCTTGTCCTATCATTGGTTGAGATTGAGGAGAACATTTAAGAATGAGCGAATCTCACTGATAGGGTTATACAGGGATAACTCTTCTTATGTTGTTTTGCTTTTCAAACACCATGAGGTTAAACTCATCTCATGACCAGAGAACTATATTTGGCTCCTTTTAGACCTCATAATTACAACACCAAAACCAGAATTGTTTCCAAAACTCTGGACTACTGTATTAGATATTATGTGCTTTAATTAATTGCATGAGTTTACCTATGCACCAGAAGTTTACAATGAAACTTTTAGATGTAGAAGTACCCTTTAGGACAATTGATATATCCCATCACTTTGCTCATATCCAGTTTCCAGAGGTTTTAGAGATTGAAGGGAAGGAGTAAAAGCGTGTATTGCAAACAAACAGAGAAAGCATTTCCCAGACCTATGGTTATTCACAAGGAAATCTTGTTCTAATTCTTGACAATATGTACATTTATACTGTGGTAACACTGAACATGTTCTGAGAATAAATCGCTTTCCAAAACAATCTCAAAAGCCACATTGTCTTCTAAACTATAACTTTTCCTGGGCTAAATGGGTAAAGCTGGAGCCCTCTGGCAGGACCAACATCAGAGAGGAAGAGAAAAAGTGAAGAGGCTAAAGTAACCGCAACTGATGAGATTAAAGAAATGTCTTTGAAGAAAGATGAAGACAATTTGGAAGGAAACTTCAAGATGTAAATAGTGAAAATTTTCAAGAATAGCCGCAACTCCTTTACCTCGAGGCTAAGTGCATACAGCAACAGAGAGGACACACACTGCCAATTTATGTCAATATAGGCATTGTGTGGGACATAGGAAGGAAATATTTCAGAAGTGGAAGACCCATCCCCAAATAGATTTAGATCTTCCTAGTGATTAGAAGTGAAAATAAAGTTCCTTTTAAGCCTAATAGGGCTCAATATTTCCCACAGAAAATACACTCAGCAGTAGATGTAACTAAAAAAGTCTGTGAAAACAGTCAAGAGATGGCTCAGAATTCCTTAAGTGAAGCATTAGCTTTATGGGCCTCTTGGGTAGTCACAAGTCAACTGCTGATGGGGTTGGACAAGACACAAGTTGTCAGTAGGTGAGCAAAGAGTCAGATTTGGACTGACTCAGAGTGTGAGGGAGTGCACAGAGAAGAGCAGCTTCATACTCACACCCTAAATCAACTATGATGTTGGGGTACATCACAGTGTATGCTTAAGAGAATAAAAGAAGCCAGGATGAAAACATACATTCTGCAAGCTCTCATGGTCAGTGGTACCTAAGCAGACCAGGCTGGCAACAGCTAGATATAAATGAAAATTCTGTTACTGTTTTGGGGAACAGACATAGTAGGTTCTCAACAGTGCAAAATGCTCCTGATTTTCCTGTAGTAGTCTCATGTCTAGGACAAGATCTAGCAAAACAAAGCAAGGGCTCGGAATAAGCACATTATCTTTTCCTCAGGTTCTCCTTTAAAAGCAGTGTTCACATATTGAATTTTTATATTACAAATGTACAACGGCAAAGCATCACAGCTGGATATCTGTGTTAGCTTGCTGCAGTAGATTTATCAAATATAGATTGTAGTTTCTGTTACACCAAAATGCTTATGCTGAAAGTGCCATAAGGAGCCAGAGGAAGTAAACAAGGGCACATAGCAGCTTTTTCAGACTTTCTACTGTATTGCTATACATGTCTTGCACTGACTGTTTACATTATCTCACACTAAATATTCTAGTCATACAAATCAATCAGCAAATCATAACTGAAGAAAGCTAACTACTTCATAACAATTTAAATATTTAAAGCAGTTGTCTCCCATATATATAAACATCAAAAGCTATGTAAATATATGGGGAACATAAAACATGTGAAAAGTTGCAGACAAAGCAATAGACTTATTTATCAAAGCAAAGAAACTCTCAAGTGTCCTCAAGCTGTAACCCTAACAAAAGTATATCTTGGAGACTGAATTCCACCCCATGCTTTCCCTCTTCCCTCCCCCAAAACAGCAGAGAAGATGAGAGAAATGACATCATAGGTTTTGCTTTTTAAAAAGTCCCACAGACAGCTAAAATATTACGCAGTAGTTTTACTTAACTAAAACTGCAACGACACTTTCCAAAATAGTCCCAAGCACTTTTTTGCAACTGAAACAGATTTTTCTTGCTCTGAGCTCATTTAAAAAGGTTTTTTGTCTTCCCTTAGCATTGTGCACAGTCAAGCCAAACAACATAAGACCAGACAGTAAGTTTTCGTCTCCCACTAGGAGCCCATCAGAGAAAATGGACATTTAACACTAATACCAGATAATAAGGCTGTTACATAAAATTCAGTAAGCTCAGTGGGAAGCTTTTCATGTATGATTCCTTCAAACCACTCATTAGTAGAAGTGCACAGAATGTGCAGGCCCCCTGTGTTCTTCCTTTTATTGAAGGGAAGCAGCAGGGTTGATTTCTTTTTTAATATACTGAGATCAGCACCAGTCAAGACAGGTACCAAGACCCATTTGTTGACAATCCACTGAACCACTGCACTCATTCTTGTGCCCATCTTTGATGTATGTGAGCAACTGTAGAACACATAAGGAAAGAAAATTATAATGATCTTGCCAGTATTTGAGTGCCTCTGAATAACTTTCTTCTTTTTATTGGTTCTCAGAGGGCATAAAAATGGGAAACATATCCTTTAAATTCTCTTCCATGATCTGATCAATCTAGATGGACAAGGGGCTGCGTGAAGCACAGCTGAAGTCAGTGAGTCCTGCCAGGAGCCAGTAGCTGCCCTTTCATCCAGCAATACAGAGGCCATCTTGTACTTTTTACAGCTGTGTCGTGAAATGCAAAATGTGGTTCAACAGTGCTGTAGAAATGTAATAAAATACCATCTTCTCTGCACTTCAACCTGTCCAGGCACCAGCTTTACTGGTTCTCAGAATAGTACAAATGGATACTAGGAAAACATACCTCTATTTCTTTTTACATCTGAAAGTTAAGCCATCTCATGACATCAAATTGCATAGTATCCACTAAGATATTTCATTGATTCCCTCTCTACAAACAACAGCAACTGAATTTTACGTATATTTTCACTAGGGTACTATCTCTGCCTTTCATCTCCAGCAGTCTCTTTCTTTGTAATAAAAAGATGCTATTACAGTGGCAAAATTGAAAGAAGAGAATTTATAAACCAATTCTATTAAAAATTGGATTCCTAAGAAGCTCTCAAAATCATTCATATCTATCTCCTTTTTCCCAAGTGTTCATTTTCCAAATATCACTATGAACATTTATGATACAAGAAGTTATTTTTCATTTTGATAAAATCATTTTCATTTAGTTTACCAGCCAGAAGTGACTATCATGGTCCATCAGCCTACTGCAAATGCTGCTCAAGGGACTAGAAAGGGAATGCTAAGCAGAGAAGATAGACCCTGTCACTCTCATTACCCATGTTAAGGACAGACAAAAAGCTAACATACATATTAAACAACAGAAGTCATATGAAGTTGGAAGGCTTTTTACCTAAAGAAGTGTGCACTAGGTTCTTAACCCATACCTTCTGTTCTCAGAAGCACGTCCTTTCTTCCATCCCTTAAGAGAGTGTGAGACAAGTATGTGTTAATACACATGTATTTGCTGTGTGTTTTGCTACACACAAGGAATTAACATGTATCTAAATATTGTAGGTTTAGTTCAATCATAACTCATCTCAGAAAGAAAATAATCAAATATTCAAAAGCATGAAACCTGTCATTGAAGTCAAGCATTTAGTACATCCTTGGCCCATAGCTAATTTTTTTGTTCTTCAGTTTTATATATATATAAAATTATATTCAGCATGGCATTTTGCTTTTTAATATCAAATTATTACAGAGCAGAGGTGGAAGACTGTATTCAAGGCAGGTAATAGTCTCCTACTCAAAACTTAGCTCAATCTTCCCTTTTTCATTCAGACACCAACAACATTCCCAGAAGACATGAAAAATTATTCATCTCTAATCACCGTTTATAAGGTTTGTGAGAAGTTTTGAAAGAGATCTCTCAAAGTATATTAAAAGTACAACATTTCAAAAAAAGCCCAAACTGAGCAACGGGGAACAAAGAATTAACAACCTACTGAACTTTAAACTCTTAACATGTCATTTTTCCTGGACTGTTAATCTCACAAAAGTAAGGATGGGATTAGGCAAAACTGTAAACCCAGTGCAGACTGGTATCTGTGATGTACAGTTTTATAACTTGACCTACTTTTTTGCGAGCTTTTAGTGCAGTGAAGGTCTACAGACATCGTGAACCAGAAACTTCCCCTTTGCAAAATTTCATGACAGGGTTATAACAGTGTGGGAACCTCAGATCCTCAGTAATAAAACGGAAGAGAAAAAAAAACTGGTCCTGCTAGCTAAGAAATAAAGACACCCCAGTTCCAGCCAGCTACTCTGGAGAACAAAATATTCCTTTTGTGATTACACGGTGCATGACTACATGGTTACAGATGGTTAATTGCCATGGAACTAGACCAAACAGATGCTAGTGGCAGCAGCAGGAAAGTAGAAAATAGCATAGATAAAGAACATCCCAACAAACTGGAGTAGATAAAGGAACATCAGTTTGATAACAGAAAGATCTATTGGCATAATATCAGGGACACTGCAAATGAGAGCATTGGCTTCCACTGATGACACTGGAGATCAAACATCTGCTTTGCTGAAAGACCTGATCTCTCCTGCTGAGAACTGAGGTATTGAGATGAAGTCCTAACAATCTTGAGAGCATTGAGTGAAGCTAAGACAAGAACAAGATAAGCCTCACTTATTTTTTTAAATGTGTTGCTCTAATCACTCTCTACTTTTTGCATCTAGTTTTGAAAATAAACTATTTCTATGCTATGCACATCCTATTGCCAGCTCTAAGTGCCTACATACCAAAAATGTGTCCTTTACACTGACAGTTTCAGTTTTAACTAATCATCACTGCCTAAGGTAAGGTTCTGCAGGCTCCCATTTCCACATGGCTCTCAACAGATTCTTTAAGACGCACTTCCCCAGATCTCATTTTCCATCCAAACCCAGAAAGTACCAGAAAGTATTAACCTAATGCAAAATTCCATGTTCCTCCTGCCCAGTTAGTTTGCCAGTGTTCTGTTACCCTTGAAATACTTCACACTGGCTTGTAACACCTGTCCCCCAAGCTCTAGTGCTGTTGATGGCAGTTCATTAGTTTTGGACACAAAAAGTCCTGAATCCTTTAAAGATAAATCCATTTAATATTGAGAGCCCCACCTAAATTTGTATTCAGGAACCACAAAATCCCAACAGAAACTTAACTCTGAGTAGGGGCTGCAGAACAGACAAAGGTGGCACTCATTTTTCTTGTATTGATAATGATGAGATTAGATGAGCTATTTTTGCCATGTCTGTACAAAAAAGCACTGTCTGGTCAAACAATAAACCAGGAAGCATTCTTAGGATCCTTCCATTTCATCCTGCAAATCAAAGCAGACCAGGGACTGACCACAATTCCAAATTTAAGCAAGCAGGAAAATTCATGTTTCCTCACTCATCACAGGCCCTAAAAAGGACTATGGCTTTGTGTTTCATACAGATGTATTTACTTAGGCCAAGAAAAGCACCAGAGCAGTATCTCACTGTGCATATCACGAGTCATCTGAATAGGAGTTGTAAAGGATAACGTAGCTGGAGAACTGGTTCTTTCTCTAAGATAGACGCAGCTGCATAACAGTGGTTATTCATATTGGTTACAGATTGATGTGTGTAACTCCTTTGCTTAGGAAAAAATAAATAAATCCTATGTCTTGTAGTCACTACATAAATATTCACTTGCAGTGTGTTAATGAAGAGAGTATGTGTGCACATTCTGCATCGGAGAAAGACAGAGTTGATGAAGAGTTAAGAAAGGGGTTATGACAGCTGGAGGTAAAGCAGAAGAAAGCAACAGGTGAAAGAGGGAGAGTAAGGAGGTAAATAAAGTTACTGGAAGAGCAATTTGTAGAAAAACAAACAAACAAAACCAACAAAAATCAACATGTGAAATTGCAACCAGGTAAAAAACAAGTGAAAGCAGTATTTTGAACCTAAATATTACAAATCCCGTCTCTTTTTTCTGTCTGGGGTTTCACACTTCTTTCCCAGGTTATTCAAGAATCAACAAGTTTGTTGATGATACAAAACTGGGAGAATTGGCTGACTCACCTGAAGGCTGTGTGGCCATTCAGCAAGATTTGGACAGACTGGAGAGCTGGGCAAAGAGGAACCTAATGAGGTT
>JANHFX010007406.1:14636-36774 GCA_027560015.1 Chloroceryle amazona
GGGCTACAAGGATGATTAAGGGGCTGGAGCACCTGCCTTACACGGAAAGGCTGGGAGACCTGGGGCTTTTTAGTCTGAAGAGGAGAAGACTGAGAGGGGATCTAATTAATGTCTATAAATACATGAGGGCTGGGTGTTAAGAAGGCAGGGACAACCTCTTTTCACTTGTGCCCAGTGATAGGATGAGGGGCAATGGATTCAAGCTTGAGCACAGGAAGTTCCAGCTCAACATGAGGATGAACTTCTTTACTGTAAGAGTTGTAGAGCACTGAAATAGACTCCCCAGAGAGGTTGTGGTGTCTCCTTCTCTGGAGACTTTCAAGAATTGTCTGGATGTACTTCTGAGTGATCTGCCCTAGTTTTGTCCTGCTTTGGCAGGAGGGTTGGACTTGATGATCTTGATTCCAGCCCCTAGCTTTCTGTGATTCTGTGAAGAGCCATGAGCAGGAGAAGAAACCAGTAGCTGTAGCCACAATAAGTAAGGTTGATTTGAGATTTTTGGATTTCCATTTCTTATTCTTCCCTAGCAAAACTAGGTTCAAATGACTTTCCTGTAGTGCAATTATCCTGTAAAATATGTCGATATGGGCAAAAAATCTATAATGGAAACATTTTCCTATCTGCCTAGTTTCCCAGTCACAGCATAGTTCCTTCTTCTATTCGTTGTTTCTTCTTTATGTAGAAATTGCAAAAACTTAACATTGTCTGAAATTTTGGCAGGCATGCAGGTGTTTCAAATGTGCCCAGGCGGGAGACAAGATATGGGAAACTTAATATGCTGTCCAGGTTTTGTTTGAAAAGTTTGATTTACAAAGTAGAGAAGCCTTTAAATATTTTGAAGAGTCCTCTCCAGCCTGAGTAAACAACTAGAACCCAAATCGTCATTTTTTCCACTACAGTCAAGGCTGATACAGTGAGATATACAGCTTCTCCCTGTCCTATAGACTTAGATTCCCACTAGTACATTCCATGCTTTATCATGTGTTACCACAAGTCTTGGGGTGCCTATTGAAAGCTCCTATTTTCAAGTCTGTACAAAAGTATAAATGAAAGTTTTACTACATTTAGTGTTCATACTTTGGTAGGTAAAAAATAAAATTAGTACATCAGAGCTTTTGTCAGCCCTGTTCCAGCTGTGTCTGATGATTCAGTATATTACTGAAGTGCCAAATGTTGAGCAATGTTACAAGACACCCAAAATATTAAAGAAGATAAATATTCATTAAAAGAACATGCACTGCTGCATCTAAGATGATAATAACATCTTACAATTTCTTTCGCTTGCTAAAAATAACTCCCACAAAAGACCAAAGCAACACGAACAAATGTTAATTAATTTAACCTGAAACTACAAGATAAAATTAAGTTTTCTAGGTATGGAAATAATAATAAAAAAACTTTTTCACGGAAAAATGTTGCTTTCTCAAAGATTGAAAAGGCTCAGGTGTTCCCAAACCTCACTAATTCATGAACTTCATGTTCCAGCTGCAAAAGAAAAACAAAGATCAGTACGGCCTAAACCAGAGTGACAGGAGCTCGCTTCCAGCACAAACATTGTCAAAACTCCAGCACAAAAATAAGACACATTCTTGGTTACTGTTATCAGCCTGGTTGTTAAACTAAAATGAATTTTTACTAAAAAAGAAACGTTAAATTTAGGCTTCAAAAAAATGCTGAACAGCAGCGAAATTCCAGGAATAGAAGCTCACATCTCTTATGGCCAAAGTAGAATCCTGCTTATAATAAAGATTGCTAACGAATGTTAATGGTCATCATGCATGCACGACAATAGGAAGAAGCAGTGGGAATATTTTGAACACTGTCTGTCTACCGAGGGCACAAGTTTGTGTTATAATTAACGGAGCACACACTTCACCATTATTAGAAACATCTGTCCTAGGAACATTTGGAAACTGTTTGAAATCCAGTCCTTACCAGCAGTTGAAACATTTGTTCACATTTTATTTCTGCAAGAAAATAAACTTGCAGTTGAATTTTGCTTCGCGATTAAAACAATAATCTTAGAGACAAACGTAAGCAGCATTAACATGGCTTTAAAAAAAAAATTCTGCCTTCTGATTAGAATTTTCCTCTCTGATACACTATTTGCCTATATTTCTGCGGTATACACATGTATACACATGTGCAAAAATATTTTAACGTGGCAATCTGGTTGCAAAGTTGATAATAATTTGCTTTATCCTATGTTTTCCTACACATATGTATGTTTATATATGTATGTGTGTGTATATATTTCTATGTATATATGGATTCTGTACTGCATTACGTCTATTGACTGTAGCCATGGGTGACCAGTGTTCCTTTATAGAGCAGTCAACGTTTTGCCTTTTTATTGATGCTCACTGCATTGCCCTATACTCTATTTACTGCACAGTATGATTATTTTTATTTTTTTCTAATATTCTACGATATTATTATTACTAAAACATGAGTAGCTCATGAAAATTAATTTGTATCCATACCTTGAAGTGGACTTATCCGCACCTTTCAGAGGAAAAGACAACACTGTAGGCATCAGTTAACTCTCAGTGCTCATATTCCCACCGTATTCCCACTGTAATTCAAAGTCAGGTGTGCTATGCTGTAGATATGAAAAAATAGCATTTAAATTTTGCAAGCGTCTGCTCTTGATTCTGTTGAGTTTTTCCAGTCTTTTTGCAGGTCTTGTATCTTAACCAAGTAGGGATTTTTACCCTCCCTAGATGAGCAAAAGAATACAGATTACGAAGGCGGCCTCCTATTAAACATCAAGTCATTACTTCAAAGTACAAGGGTGCTAAACTTTAAGAAAGGAGAAGATATTGTCTCCTTTGTTCTTTGAAATTGTTTGTAGTCTTCAACAAAGAAGTTTTAGCCCATTCCCCCACCCCCAGGTGCACTCGAGACAGATGTCTAAAATGGAAATTTCCATTCAGACTGATAAAGCTTAGCAAAAAGTTACAGAAAACAGAGTACAAAATTGTACAATGGGAAATAGTGCCATTACGGATTATGTTATCACCTAGGTTAATAGCACGTCTCTAAAATTACCTTTCAAATGTTGCAAGTAACACATGTCAATAATTTAACATGCTTGTCAATGAATTGCAAGTCTTTTTCATGGTCTTGGATGAAGAGAGCACACAGCTGTCAGAAGGTTGGAAAGTGACCCGAGAGCAGGAGTTTGCTGCCAAATTTTTTCAGTGGTGCTGATGAGATCTAGTTTTGGGTATGGGTCAGAGATTCTCACCATCTTAATCTTAGGCTATTTGAATACAACATCATAACCTTTTTAGGTCATTGCAAATTTGTGTCATCTTTTTTGTAACTTTAAGTCTAGACTGGCTACCAATCTCCATAATATGATACACTCCAGAAGAATTAAAAACCACTGTATGCATTAAACCTTACATTTGAGAGAGTGACGTGTGTCACTTGTTAAAATCTGTTGAAGGCAATAAACTCCATTATATCATATTTTTGCTAGAGAAAACAATGTATTGTGTAGAGTAGAAGGCAACAGAACCCTCATCTCAGGCCTGTGGGAGAAGTATGAAATGCTAACTTTAGACTTGACTGCTAATGACTTGTATTCCCAGTGGTACACTGTAGGGGAATATAGATCTGTCACCAGTACCAAACTTAATATTCAAAACCTTAAGAGAGACCAGAAAAACGTTTGATATTGGAGGCATAACCCCTAACCTCAGAGTCATACCATGAGGTGTCACCACAGAGCAGTGAGGAGTCCTCTAACTTTCTGTATTGTGTCTGCATCAGGATGTAGGCATCTTACACTGCCGGCATGCACTGACTATCTAGCAGCAACATTTTTAAAAGTATCAATAGTACCTCCTGTCAACAGGCAATAAATGACAACTCATGCATTCCTCATAAGTGTACTGCTACCTGGTAACTGCCACATAGGTAGCTTTTCACAGTGTGTCACACTGAGGGTGCCTAATGCAAAAGGGAAGAACTGATGATCTGAAGCATTTACAAAGGATCAAATGAGCTTTTTCATGGAGTAAGGGATAGAAACACATGTGAACCAAAGACCATATGCTTAAATTAAAAGATCCTTTTCATTCTTTATTTTACAGTCAGGTTGTATTTTACAGCCTTATTTAGATTTATGAATAGTCAATTCTATATTTATAACTGTCATAAAAACTGAGCAGCTTATTGTTTTTGTAAACCTAATATCACATCTAAGCCAAGAAAAATAAAACTAAAGCTTTCTAAAAAAGGGAACATTATTCTTACACCAACAGAACAGATATAAAACCAAAATGTCTAAAATTAAATGGGCTTTCCCGCTCAAGGGAAAGTAGTGTCATGCAAAGAAAAAACATGGTTCATAGTCAAGTTTGCCACCTTATCTTCTGTGAGGCTTCTAAGCCTCTAAGGTCCTTCCTTCAGCTTAGCTCACTCTAAAGATACTAACCAGGGGACAGAAGTAATTATGCTGATCTCCTTCCCTCTGTGACTTTGTGGGAAACATTATTTATCACTATTAGCTACAAAAAATTCAAGAACTTACATCCTTGGAAAGCAATCTGTTCTGTGGTTATGCTGCAAAGCTTGGAAAAAAAGAAAGTGGATACTTTTGGTAATACAAGTGCTAGACCAAACAGGAGGCTTGGTTTAAAGATAACAAGCTGCTCAGTACACATGCAGGTTATTTAGTACAGCATGTATGTCATGCTCAAGTCAGAAAGAACTTCCTATACTTAAACTGACAAAAGCTACATAAACTATCTTTCTAGTACTCAAAAGTTAAAAACAAAACAACACAAACAAACAAACAAAAAAAACACACACACAAAAAGAAACAAAACAAAACAAAAACAAAACAAACAAAACAAAAAAAAGCAAACAAAAAAACAAACAAACAAACAACCAAAAACAACAAACACAAAACAACAACAACAACAACAACAACAAAAACAACAACAACAATAAAACAAAAACAAAAACAACAACAACAACAACAAAACACAAAACAAAACAAACAAACAAAAAACAACAAACACACACCAAAAAGATTGTTACAGGTATGCAAGTCCTACAATTAAAGTAAGATCCTGTTATGCTGGAAAGAGTACTAATATCTTCTCCCATAGATCATAAAGTTACTACACTGAAGCCTTCTCAGAATCTTTTGAAAGTTATGAGGAAACCCATCACAGAAGTATGGTACAGACAGGAATTATTTACAGTACTGTAGGGATGGATGGGATCCCTGAAAAAGCAGCACAGCAGATTTCTCAGTAAAGCACAGTGTCCTGGTTTGAGTGAGAGCAGAACTAATTCTGTTCAGTGATTTTACTTTCAGCTCAGTTCTTCTAATCTAACTCACTGCACTGTCTGAAGTTAGCAGCCTGTTTTCCCAGGCAGTGTCCGCTGCTGGCAGTGACAGCACCCCATGGTTAGAGTTACTACCAAGGAGTGGGGTGCAAACCAAGGCCACTGCTGGATCTCATGTACCACACTGGGGGATGCAGAAAGTAAAAGGCCGCACTTGCAGGGAGGAGCAGACAGGGCAGGTGACCCCAAAAGGACCAACAGGGTATTCCAGCTCATATATATTGTATTTGGTATAAAGCTGAGGGATCGTGACAGTCAAGACCCGTTCAGCTGGGCTTGGCTCTTCCAGCCTCTTGCTCACTTCTTCAAAGGCTGGCATCCAAGGAGAACTCTGTCCGTTCTGCCTTCAGTCCCAATCCAGTACCAGAATCCAGCTCCTGAACACAGCTCCCCTCTGCTGCTGGGCCCAGTCTGAGACTCCCCCTGTGCCTGCTCACATCATCAGTGGTGATGGTGGTGTAATTACCATCAGGGGGGTTGGGTTCAATACTGGTTCTGTATATACTTGTATATATTCCATTTTTATTATTATTTTCATTTTCATCAAAGTTGTTCTAGTTTCCTTTTCTAATCGCTCAGTCTCTCTCCCTTATTCCCTTTCTCTTCCCCTTTGGGGAGGGAGGGGAGTTAGCAGAGAGCGTCTGTTGTAGGTCTATTGAGCTGCCCTGACCCTAAACTGTGACACACAGCTATCAAAACTTAATATATACTATACATACTGTAATTAAAATGTTAAATCTCTGAATTTTAGAGAAGGAATTTATGAACTTTTCTAAACCCCTGAAATTCAAAACTTAGCTTGAAAGGTTTCCAAGAACTATTTCCATTCAGGCTATCTCTCTCTACTAAAACTATAGATCATATATTCTAAACACTGCTATTGCATTGCAATGAAGGTGCTGCACACGAGTGGCTTGGAAGGACGTCACATCTCAGTCATTCTATATTTCCCAAGAGAGATGGGGCTCACTTACCTCCATTATGGCCACACCACTTCCTAGATCCCAGATCTAACAACACCTGGACTCTTCTTCTGACAGTATCTGGAAGGCTGACAGTAAGGAGAACTGCTGGGACGTGGGGGCTTTTAAGACTGGAAGAGGCTGGAATTCAGAACTGGCAATTAAATATTCAGGCAGGTCAGGAGACTGAATAAAGAAGAAGAATTTGGGGAAGAAAAGGAGGCAGGGAAGAAAAAAAAGACAACAGTCAAAGAAACATGTACAGGAAAGAGAGAAGGGAAGAGCAAGAAAGAAATTAAAATGTTGGAATGTTTGAAGCACTGATGATCATTTTAGCGGGGAAGGGCAATAACACATCATCCCTTTCTTCTCAAATTCAGATTCTACTTACAGGTTCTCCTCTGCGTGTGGCCTGAAGAAAATGGTTAGGAAAGCACAAAGAAGGCTGAAGTGTAAATGCCAGTCCTAATAAGTTTTGAAAATCCAACCTAACCAAAATTGGAACTGCAGGTCATCAGTCTAGACTTCTCTGAGAGTCAGAAGTCACTCAAGTGTTTTCTTTGCTTTTTCTTTAAAACTATACTAGTTTTCTTAACAGCAACAGAGAAGTATTTACAAGCATTTGTGAGCAACAGCAGAGGCCTCATAACAACACTAGCCAGACAACTCATCGGGATATTTCCATCTCCCACTACAGTTCATGTCAGAGCGCTGCAGTATCCCCAGCTGCAGACTGTAATAGTGATGGATGAGTTATGCAGCTGATATGGAAAATCAGAGTACACAGCTCGCCTTACTTCATCATTCCTCAGATACTTCGCATAGCTTTCCCCTCCTTTCCTTACAATTCACAGAAAGGCAGATGGCTACATTTTTCCATGCTTTGATGGAAGAAAAGAACTGTCAGCTGTTTGTCTTTATTTAATAGTTGTTTCAAGAGCTTTTCAGCAAAGAGGGGGAGAAGAGGAAAAAAAAAAAAAGGAAAAAGGAAAAAATCTTTCCAAAAAGCAAACCACAGCAATATTTCCAAGCCAGAAGGCACAACATGATTAGGCCACTTAAATGATGGCACGGGTTTCACTCTTACCAGTGGATCCTTTGACATATAAAGCTAGGTCAATCATCCAGTAATGAGGTGACTGGTAATAGCGTTTACGTATCAAAGATCGGATGCTATCCTCTCAACACTAGTAGGTTTTCTTGTGGTTTTGCTATGTAAGGAAGACCACTTCTTTGCTTCTTTTGGCATTACTAAACGTGGTTTTGGGATGAGGAATGCAAAATGGACATTTTTTTAATCAGAAACATACCGCAGTAACTACATTACTATTTGGTATTTTTAAGCAGTCTACTTAGTGACAAAGTAACCACCCATCAGTTGCCCATCTGCCTTGGAGCTCAGTGGAGCTCTGGTGTGGGAGTCATCCCATATTCCAGAAAGCTATACTCAGCAGGAGCGGAAAGGCCAAAGGATTCACAAGTCTAGTAAGGCAAGTTCCCAGTGGATTAAGACCTATTCTTCTCCTTAAAGGATGAATGTACATATAAATCTCAGTGTTTCCATAAAACATTCATAGTTCTAGAACAGCAGAGCAGACATGGGTCAATTGCAGCAATTTTATTGTGTTTGCCTTCTGCAGAAATGTGAAATCTCAATCATGCTTTTTTACAAGAGCTTTTGCCACATGCACATGTGCCTTGCTGAATTAGCAGTGGTACTGTCTGGAAAACATATGCAATTAAATTGATGTAGGGAAAGAAAAAAGCCAGTCCATTGTCTGTTGTTCCTTAAAAAGCCAACTCATGTATCTGAGAAATACAGTCCAATGCATGAAGCTCTTGTTAAATAAAGGACAGAGAAAGTAGAGACAAGCATAGGTTTGCACTCAATTTTCTGCCTTCCAAGGAAGAAACACTGAGGGGTTGTAAAGACTTTGAATGTTATGACTCTTCCTGCTTTAAGGTTAACTATAACTTTAAAGAAGTGTGGAAATGCATTTAATTTTTGTTAAATAAAACATGGGTTTATGATATGGTTTTAAACTCCAAGAATTAAAGAATTGATGAGGCAAAACCAAAACAAGCATTCAGTTAGTCATTTGAAGTAGCCAACTAGATTTATCTCCTATCTGCCTTTATAATTAATGGAGTAACAACTAGGCATAAGAACTTCAGATAATATAAATCAAAAATTAGTGGTCTAAAGTATGATCAGCGTATTTAATGAGAAGAGGGGAAAATATCCTTCAGGCATATCATCTCTTTCTACAAGTTTGATTTTATATTTAAAATTCTCCAAATTCTGTATCTTCAGTAGCTATCTAAACAGAACCACAAAATGCTGAGGCCAGAAGGTCAAGAACAGAAGAAACAAGTATTTGGTGGACAAGCATTCTTTTCCACCTCCCGCTAGGATTGTTATCACAGCATGCCACTTGCTACTCTGAAGCAATCAACACATCAGGGGCTGCAATGGTACTTCTGAGGAAGTGGTCCATTCTATAGAGACACTCTAGTTCTCTAGTATGTATAGGTTATCTGGGCATTAATCATAAAACAATTTACCAATGCATCTGTTCACTTGGTTGGTTTAAGACTGTTTTCTCCCAAATATACAGCCCACTTTATTTCCACAAGCTTAGAAGAACAAAATATTTCACCTTTAAGTGTAAGCAAATCTAAGTGTTTCTACTGAAATGCAAGACAAGTTGCAATTTCTGAAAGGGACAGTGATTTAAAGAAAATGAAGGAAGAGTTACCCAAATCTCTAAAGGAAAAGCAAGCATTTTGTCTGACTGCAGTGAAAATTGAAAGTAACTACACGAGAAGCCTGTTTCATTTTACGGCACAGGTGAAACAAATCCTAGACCATCTGTGCCTAGCATGTGTTCATGCTAGGAAAGCATGAACAACAGCATTGAAAGCTGTGCTGGTTGAGCTTTTAATTACTACAAATGACCAATAAAACAATAGGTACATAGAACAGCTCTACAGAAACATGGAAAAGGAAAAATTAATGGAAAAAACCCTACATTTCCCTCATATTTTTTTTTGCTTCATGGAAGGCCACTGAATGGCCTTTTCCACTCTTTTGCACTAGTGGCCACTGCTGAAGCTTTTACTGGTGGTCAAACATTGGACATGACAGTTGTGCATCACTGCTATACTAGCCTTCTCTTTACTTTGCTGGCTGTTGGGTATGGGCACACTGCTGGGACATCCATCACAAGCAGAGTAGAGAGAGTTACCAAAAGAAGGAATTTTCCACTTTCAATCTGTGAGGTGCTAAAAAAGTAAAGAAGAACTAAAAACTGCCTTACTCTCAGAGAAGGCAACAAATTGGCCTGTAGATATACTAGCTATTTTGGACACACCAAAAAAAACCAACCAAAACCAAACCAAACCAAAAGAAACAAACAAACTAACTAAAAAAAAAAAAACAAAACAACAAAAACCCAAACCATAAATAAAAGCCAACCAACCCGCAAAAAAACCCACAAACACAATAACCACAACAACAAAAAAACCCAACAGACAAAAAAAAACACAAACCAAAACCAAACCAAACCAAACCAAACCAAACAAAAAAAACAAACCAACCAAATGTAACAGGAAGATTTTACTGTGATATATCAGGGCTGCAATTGTATCCCAGGCATCAGCTTATGAAAATAATATTGTATTTCAGCCTTCACTTTGCACATCATTGTAACTGTTTATCTCACTATAATTTAATTAAAAAAAAAATGTTTAAAAGCTGTATTTTGTTTTCCCACTTGCTTGAACAAGCAACAAACACTCATACTTTGAGTGACAGCACTAGCTATGCACACAGTGATACAGTGTGTGGACCATTAATGACTATCAGTGTATCACAGGCTGCTGAGGACAGGTAACAGCTCCCATTCAGCCATTTCCCTCTCAGTAAGCAGGGATATCACATAGTCTGCTGGCAACCTGCTCATCCTCACCTTCCTACCAATTTTACCAGAGCAAAATGCTGACTTAACAATGGTGAAGCTGTTGTCCTGCAGAAAACAAACAAACAAGCAAAGGAAAAAACCCACCTTTTCCTCTTACATCTCTGCAAGATTGGAAAAAAACCCAACCAAACAAACAAAAAACCAACCCAGCTCCTTCCTTCCCTCCGGAAGAAGACCAGAGGGGTCCAGAGAAAATGTATACATTTCTGCAGGAAGCGATACACACTCTTAGTCTGTCCTCTTGTTCCTCTACAAAGCAACTCTGACTTTCTCCCTTTGCTCTCACCTATGCCACTGAGAACTCTGCCCCATGCCAAACATTTCCTACCCCTCCTTTTTATGTGATCCATCCCATCAGGAAGCTGTGGGCAATGGCTGTTGAAGTGCTGCAAGCGTGGTTCCCAGCTGTGACATACGTATGTGTGCATTTCCCACTAAGACTTTCACCCTGATCTGCCAAAAGGAGCAGGATTGGGACATTGGTGCTGTTTGTTTTTGTGTGCTCTGTGTGCCTCTGTCCATGCTGAACTGTGCAGCCAGCCACATGAACGCGTGTGCACCTATGTGTGGCACAGGGGTCTCTGTGCATATGTAGAATGCACACATTCTCACTACTGATTGGACTGGGGGCTTGGAGCTGCAGCAGCCTCCCCTCTAGCAGGCTGCCACATTCAGACTCCCCATAGTACCCTCTGGTACAGGCAGTGTCAAAAGTCTTTCCTGGGTTTCTTCCTTTGGGGAATTTATATATGACCAGTAGCAACAGTGCTCTGGAGAGCCGCTCTCATTGACTTGTCTTGACAGGATTCACACCAGGACACTGGGGCTGACACTCTCCTGGGACAGCCCTAGGAAAGGCCTTGACAGGGTGTCACCTTCCTCTGCAGGGGACCTTCCTCCGAGTCCTTAATATAGGTTTCTGCCTGCCTTTGCCCCTCTAAGCTTGTGGAGATGGGCCTTTGATAGGCTGATGGCTCCTGGGATGAGTCTGGGAGTAGCTGGAGTAGGAGATTATTGGAGGTCCCCCACTGCCACTTTCTCTCTATGCTCCTGTGTGTGTGTGTGCAGAGGAGCTTTGTATCACAAAAAAAAAATAATAATTCCAGTCCTTGGATGACTTTCAAGACTTTCAAAATGGGGCAGAACTTCTTGATCTCTTTGATGTTTAGAGGGTTATATATGGAAATCTTTGCATCCTATATTTCAAAAGAGTAAGTCTGACCCTTTATTATCCAAGGAAAATATTAATCAATTGTTTAGTTACAGTCTCAGTTCTGACTGATGCCAGAACAAGTTTTTAACTGAAGTAGTGTTCAGCACTACTGAAGAATCCTGATGCTGAACAGCAATGTCTGCTCAGAGCTTCAGGACTTCAGGGAAATACTTGCAGGAAAAAAAAATATATTAAAAAAAATTTGTCTATTACCAAACAAGAACAGAATTTATTTGAACAGAAATTAATTGAAAAATAAAAAAAAAGAAATACACCAAAAACTACAAGACTGTGTTTTGTTTACAGTCATATTTCTTTATGCAGTTTAGTTTTGTCTCCATCTTAACTGACAGTAAGAAAAAAGTAAACAAGAATGTCTGTATTCTCCACTGCATTTTGTGCACTTCATAGAATTCGAACTGCTCTGCTTCCTAAAATTTTTCTAAAAATAAATAAATAAATCATAGACAGTAAGTAAAACTTCTAAAACTTTTAAATAAAACTCAGTTTGAAATCAAACAAGTAAAATGCCACTGATTTTGGACATATTCTCACATTGGCTAGAATATTCTCCTTGTCCCAAATTCATGCAAATTAGAAACCAATCTCAATTCCAATTGGTTTCAGAAAATCATTGTATTGCTTTTATAAAAGGATTATGCTTCTGACCATCAGAAACATTGCAATAATAACAAAAAAAACAGGCTGGTATTCATTCCTACAGGGCTTTCACCTCTGCCTGCTCTTGGTACTTTGCTCAAGATCTAGGAGGTCAAAAGACATCCAAACCGAGTCTCCTTTTTCTGCATTTGGCTCCAGCTTTTGCCTGGACATCAGAGATCATCTTTCTCTCCTTTTTTTCCTACACATTTTAATTCTTACCCTTATCTTTGGTTTTCTTGCAAAACACAAGAAAAAACTTGCCTATCTACTTTGCTTTGTTGTTTAGATATTCCTTGAGACAGGAGCTAAATGTCGTGCAAAATGCTCCAGTGACTATATATCAACCAAAAGGGAAGAATCCCAGGTTTTTAGGAAAGCATGTGCAGTTATGAACCACTCGTGGTCACATCGAGGGCTGCTCTGGCTTCCTGCACCAATCTCTGCCAGCACTCTGTGATCTAAAGTCAAGCAGCTAAGCAGCACAGTAATTCTTATTTAAATTAGCTTTGTGCCTCACAAGCTTCTTTTTATAACCCTTCCTTTAAAATACAACATATGGACCCTGCTGCTAAACAGCCACTCGCCTCTCCTACAACAGAAGGATCTTACAGAAAATTCTTTTGTTGATTTCTCCATATCAGCTAATAAAATTTCAAAGAAGTTATTTTCCTCTCCCACAATACTAAAAGCAGCTACTTCCAGATTAATGTTATCTCTAAAGGGTGTTATTTTTCTAGGAGCAAAGTGAAAGCATGGCAAGGCTAAGCCTGAATAATGAAGTCACCATCATTTCCATTGCATCCACTGATTACTAACCCAGAAGATGCTTCTTGGGGATGCAATGATTTTTCATGCTAGCTCTAGTACGTGAGATGGCATGTTGGGCTGACATGAAACAAAAGAATCATACTTTCTCACTCGGGTGTTTCAGTGTGTCAGTTAGTTTTGCCTAAGCCAGTGTCTCCTTGTTGAATGAGCGTATAGCACGAGATGAACAGTGGTGTGCTTCTTTGAGTATTCTGCATGCTAATCTTTGTGGAAATAGTAACCAATCATTTCTGAGCCTCCACCAGAAGAAAGAAGGTCCTAAAAAAACAAACCCAAAACAACAAACAGTACAAACCCAACAGCCTCTTCAGCAAACCCTATTTCAGTCTCTCGTAGCCCTTAGAAGATTAGAAGCATCTCCTTGCCAAATATCTTAAGAAAATTAGGGCAGTGTGTAAGATTGTCTCCACTGTTTTCAAGTATGAACTCCTAGACATAAGGATAGAAGTCACTGTCTTCAAATTCAGAAATCCTATATCCTAGAATTCTGTTCACACAAACAGGATTTTTAAAATCAGCACAGATGTTACAGAATTGGTCAGATTTTCACTTAGAGAAGAAAATTTCCTTCTGCAAGGATGATTCTAAAACCAAATGTACTTTAATACAAGTCAAATACAAACCAACAACCCCTCTGTATTCAGCCTCTCAAGAAATGTGTGTTTCATTCTAGCACTTTACTCACCCTTTACCCCAGTTTAGAAAACAAGTAGTAAAATGCTTCTGACATTAGAGCAGCCATTGCAATACTACTCACAAAAATAAGCTTTCTAACACCAGTTTCTGCAAAGCAATACTGGCATCCAGTGGCCAGCTGAGTAAATCCTTAGTGGCTGCATTCTGAGGAGATGGCTTGTCTTTATACATGACATAAGATGCATCTACAATTTCAAATCAAATATGGTAGGCCCATTCAGTTTTTCATAGCTGCCTGTTGACTCCCTTCTTTGATGATCAAAGCTAGCTATCAACAAGTTTTAAGAAAATCATTACATTGAGCCATACATTTTGTGCATGTTGTACAATCACAAGAGAAAATTTCCAGCCTTTTGAACAACAAAGGGGTTAGTTTGTGCTTTTGAGCTTTCTTGGTTTTACTTCTTCATCACACATTTTACACCTTCATCACACCATCCAACAGCAACTCCTTCAACAATTGCAGTGACCGGAATTGTATTTCCCATGCTTTTTGCACCATCCAGCTGAGACAAAGTTAAAATGTATCAAAACAGCATTGTTTTGTGTGGCATCCACATCACCTCAATTTTCACTAGCAATCATGAGACTGAGGGAAGTAACCAAGTGTGCTACTTGTGTGATTTAAGTACTCAGACGCCCAAGTTAGCAAAGAATCAACTGTTTCCTGAGGGAACACGATATAAACAGAGAAGTTCAGAGACCAGACATTCCTTGGCAACTCTCTCTCTGTAAGCTGTCAGGTCAAAACTGGTGCTCTGCAAAACCCAGCTGAGTGCCTAAACTCACCAGTCAAATATCACTATGTATGAGAAACTACCTATATCCAAGTTCAGCTCATAACTATTTTCTACAGCTGAAGCAATACAACTGGGTTTGGTAGCTGAGGTCCCACTAGACCTGAGGTGGTTTTCTAGAATGCCAACTTAACTTCCCTGCCATGGGAGCATGGAATGTAATGCAAAGATAATCTGAGCAGAGCTGGGCCTTACCTAAAGCTGATGATCCCAGATGACCCAGCCTCTTCAAGAACAGGTAGGCGACTTTATGCCATTCTGATGCTCTAGGAGCACTTGTACTGGGTGCTGTTCAGTATCAGTATCCACACCAGCCTTCTAGCTAGCACTGCATTCCTTCAACCTGTGAGACAACCCAGCATCCCCAGACTGAGAAGCTGTTGCCTTCAGCTTGTTCCACAGATCTCAAAACGGATACTGCCAGGCCCACCAGCCCTGTGCCAACATGTATGCTTTTGTACTGCAACTTCTGTCACTTGGCTTTCCCTTGATGGGGGATTTTTCAGCACCATGCAATCTTCAGCAACAAAGGGTTGATTGTAATTTTAAAAAGCTTGACCACATGAAATCAGAATTAAGCTAAGAATTAAACACGAGCAGGCCAAGTGCTATGGGACTATATCAGGAATTTAACACAGGGAAGAATTCCTGCCAAACTCCAGGCTGGGGCATACCCAGTGAACACAAACTTCTAGATTTAATGAGGGTGACAGGAATGCCCACAGAATGTAGGAGTGACGAGTCACATCTCCACCACAGAGACAGCCTTCCTTGGCGGCTCCCACCTGTCAGTTCCATAGAAGCTTTTTGAAACCAAAGCTTGCAAAAGCTGAAGAAACAAGCAAATATTAATTTTGCTGGTTTTTAACACTTGCAGAATTTCAGTTTCACACTTCTCCCCCCCACCCCACAAAGACAAACACAACACAGGAATTTCAAAATATGTTAAAGAAAAAAATAGATACAAGAAGGCTAGCAATGTTTTTTCACATACAATTCCTATATAGAGACAGTGCATTTAAGGATTTAACTACTTTTCTGACCCAGAAACCAGTCAGAGGCATATATATCTCTACATAAGATGCACGCACAAAACCACTGGTGACAGCAAAACTAAGTATCACTGGTGGAACCATAGAATGTCTCAAGCTAGAAAGGACCCATAAGGATCACTGAGTCCAAGACACTGCTCTTTGCAATACTTCCTAAAAATAACCATATGACAAAACACATCATCCATCTTATTTGGTGATATCAGTGCAAGTCAAACGGACTCAGTGCATATTGTGCTTTCTCCAACACAAGTGGGGAAGCTCAGCCAAAAAGGCTGAGTGATTTCTCAAAGATGACAGAACATCTAGGTCCCACAGGGGTGAAAGAGCACAGTAATTGAAGTATTTCTCACCTATCAGAAAGAAAAATACGAATACCTTAAACCTTCCCTAAGAAGGCAAATAAAACCATTAGAAATACATGCTTTACATGATTAGACAAATGGCTTCTGACTATTAGAGTCCGGTGCTAGCTCCTCTTGTCTTGGAGTAACTACTTAATATAGCCCCTTGTTACTTGTATTGACTGCCTGACCCACAATCTCTGCTGTTAATTAAGCCAAGAAAACACAACACCAGCAGAACAAGAAACAGAAGCAGAAGATTGTACATGCTGCTGTTACCTGAATTGAAGAGGAATAGAGGCACAGGCTCAGGTAGTTTTTCTAATGGCAGTGACAAGTACCATGTCAGAACCCACTACATATGTGCAGCCTGTTATCCATTCAAGATAAGTACATCTCCTGCTTTCTTTCCATAGCCTTGAAAAGTAGAAGCGCATTATTACATACTTAATGCTTACAGAGAGCCTTCCCAGCAGGTGCTTTGGTAGCAGTAGTTTTGCAGCTTCACTTCCCTATAAATTCTGCTTTTGGTGCAGAATATCTAAATCCCATGCTGTAACATGATATACACCTTGGCTCAATCATCTTACTATTTATCAATGAAAAATGCACAGCTCCTGCTGGCCTGATTTTACAATCAGACTGACATCACATTTTCAACTCATTATAATGCTACTGTATGTTGATACAATCTCCTCCATGACATGCTTTTAGCTTACCCTTGTTCACAGACGTCATAAATTAAGAGATAGACCGGTTCACTTTGTAGAGTTATTTCTCACATTCACGAACAGGTTATTTTTGTTGTTCTTTAAAGAAAAAATAAACAAAACCCAGAACATTTTAAGCTGATCAGTAAAGTGCCTATAAACTTTCTGTTTGTCCTAAACATGCATCATCTTGACACAGTCATAAGGCTGACAAGTGTCAGCATAATGGTCAGCTAGTGTAGTTCAGTCACTTCCTTTCCGAGGTAGGACTTTAAAAAGCCATCATAACATAGTCTGCAACAACAAGTTCCTTGTATTTTTCCTTGAAGTATTGGATCCCAAAAGCATTTTGCAGAAGCATATCTGTCTGAAAGCCTTTTTGGTTCTCAAACTTTATTGCAAATGTTTTATGGCAGCCTCTATTAAAGCCAATGAGATTAAAAGGCAATTAGCCATCAACAATAACTTGCTCAGACCTCATGACCTCTCCAGAGCATGCTTCAAGCACCATTTCCAGAATAACAGCTTTAAAACTTAACATTACAACAACTACAGAGTTAAGTCTCTTTGACCCTGTTCCTAATCCAAAGCCAGACATAATACAACTACTACATGCTACCGAAATGTTATGGAATACCAAGTTGCATCAAGCACTCTTCTAGGCCAAACCAAGTTAAGCCATACTCTTAACATACTCTTAACATTTTTGGACAGTGTTGTTCCTACTGCAATTGAAAAGCTCCCCACATGCTCTTATTCCAGACAGGGCATGTATGACATTTATCAACATGCACATTCTCCAAAAACCTCCCAGAAACCTCTGCTTTGAGACTCAAGCCATACCCTGCAGAGGAATGCAGAGAAGTGTCTTATGCATTCTTTGTTTGCTTCACACCTGAAATTGCAAGGGACCAAAATGGCTTTTAAGTGCTTGGTCAGTTATTTAAACTCTCTGTGTAACTACCGAGCAGCTTAAAAAACAAGCCAATGAACCAACCTCAGCATGCAATGTTTTTTCTTGTCTCTGCAGGTGTACACACAAAGTGTTTGTAACTGCTCATGACACCAGAGCTACAACTTTCTGCTTTAGTATTTTAACCTGGAAAACCCTTCAGAGTTCTCCTTTTCTACATCTGCCGGACATCTTTTCCTGATAGAAATGGCAACCCAGTAACAGTTGACCCATTTCTTGCTGTCCTTCAGCAGAGCTATTCTGGCAGAAACTGACCTATATTTGTGCTGACAAGGAGGATGCTAAAACTTTTGAATGGGTGCAATCATACTTTATGGTGACTCAATGAAAAGTTGTGGTGATTGGAGGAGCCTCCCAATACTGTCAAAAGTCAAAAATCATACCTGTCTTAAAGAAGGATATCAAAAGACTCCTGTGAGCCACAGGCCACTCAGTCAAACTCCAGTCCCTCAGAGGGCTATTGAACAAATCTTTCTGGAAGCCATTTCCAAGCACATGGAGAATAAGACATTGAGGGAATGCCAACACAGACCTAACAAGGGTAAATTATGCCTGACCAATTTGTTTGCCTTCCAGGAAGCAGCAACTGACTCTATGGAGAAGGGGAGAGCAGCGAATGTTGTATACCTTGACTTCAGTAGGGTCTTCCAGCATGGTTTGCCACAGTAACTGTGAAGCTAGTTTCTGGGGACATAGAATCCATCAGATTGCAACAGGGATCTAGCTGAAAAACCTCACATGAAGGGTTTCAGTGATGCAGATGTTAAAACCCTGAGAATAATTTATCAGTTCTATACTGAAATGTCAAACCTCTTTAACAGAGAAGGGGGAGGAAGTGCAGAGAGGAAAACAAATGGTCCTGTGTTGGCCTTCACATTCTTCCCCTTTCTCCTCAACAAGCTCTGTCCCAATAAGTGAACAGATTTAATCAAATACAGTAAGTATTCTCTCCAGATGTTAGAAGTAGCAATTTTTGCTTCATGTGCTCTTGCAAAAAAATGTAAACTAACATTTGAATTTCCTGAAAGTCAGCTGACAGAATATGATCTCTTTCCTAAAAAGTTTGTACTGATAGACCAACCAATTTCATTGCATCATCATAAAACACCGTGAGCAAATTACTACCAAAACAAATATACCTTTGAGCTGCTAAGAACTCAGAACCTCTTCATATATTTTCCAAAGTGACACAACAGATAAAAATTGAATCTTATTACTGTGAGCAACTTTCCTATTTCAAAATTCACCTTTCAGAGTAAGACATGAGAAACTTTAAGCCTGAAATACACATGCCTCACATCACATCCCTAAATTCTTATTTAAGGTCTCCCATGTAAGTGATATCTAACTTTGCAGGATCTTTCTTTCCCATCTTCAGGAAAGATTTCATGACAGCCATATACACTAGCCCTGTACAAAGCCACGAACATTTGTTCTCAACTGTGAGCTCACCAATTGCTGACAGGAAACTGTGACAGGATACTCCTGCCCTCTTTTTGGTATCTTTCCATGGACTTTCCCCAAAGAGTCCTGCCAGTTCTGTGGCTCCAGCAGTTGAGATCATAGTAATGAATGAGTTGCACTGTTGCTCATGCATCACCATTTCATTTTCTTCTGGTTGCTAAAAAGTATTCAATCATTTTGCTGTATTGCTTAATACAATATATTTAGTCATCCAGATAGTTCTGTATTTTTATTACGAACTTTTTCAGCTACATCCCTCACACCTGTAATACCCGTAACAACAGAATTCACAGTAATGGGAACATAATTGTGCTTGGGAGCCTCAGTCTATGTTGGATCAAGCTAGTTCTGCCGGAACAGATCATGCAGTTCTATACTCTGCCCTGGTATCAAAAAGAGTTACAGAAAGAGTTTAAGAATGGATTTCCTACAGATCATATTCCACATGAAAAAGTTATTTTCAAAGTTTTTCTCTGAGATGCCAAGTGTTTAGAAGGCAGATTTTTTTCAGATGGATCTTCCTATTTCTCAGCATGGAAAAAAATTTAGATTCCTTGACTATGTGCTTTATGACTCTTTTTACTCTTGAAAGATGTTGGGAATCAAAACAACTTATCCTGTCCTCCACATAAAATAGGTCTTAATTAGCATAAACAGCAAAAAAATCCTAGAGAACTCATTTTTTATTCAGGTTTTTCTATTTCATAGAATTATAGAGTTATTAAGGTTGGAACAGACCTCTAAGATCAAGTCCAACGGTCAACCCAACATTATCATGACCACTAAACCATGACCCAGAGTGCCAAGTCTACATGTGTTTTGAACACCTCCAGAGATGGTGACTCCACCACTTCGCTGAGCAGCCTGTTCCAATGTTTTACCATTCTTTGAGTATGGATTTTTTCCTAATATCCAATCTAAACCTCTCCTAGTGCAACTTAATCCCATTTCCTTTCATCCTATTGGTAGTTACTTAGGAAAAGAGGCCAACCCCACCTCTCTACAACACCCTTTCAGGTAGTTGTAGAGAGCAATAAGGTGTCCCCTCAGCCTCCTCTTCTCCAGACTAAACAATCCCAGTTCCCTCCTCCAGTCCTCATAAGACATGTTCTCCAGTCCCCACCAGCTTTGTTGCCCTTCTCTGGACCTGCTCCAGCACCTTGATGTCTTTCTTATGCTGCAGCACCCAAAACTGAACACAGTACAGCAGCCTCACCAGTGTCGAGGACAGGGGCACGATCACTTCCCTTCTCCTGCTGGCTACACTATTTCTAATACAAGCCAGGATGCCATTGGCCTTCTTGGCTACCTGGCCACTCTGCTGACTTGTGTTCAGCTGGCTGTTGACCAGCACCCCCAGGTATCTTTCTGCCAGGCAGCTTTCCAGCCACTCCTCCCCAGGCCTGTAGTGCTGCTTGCAGCTGTTGTGACCAAAATGCAGGACCCGGCACTTGGCCTTGTTATACCCCATACAGTTAGCTCATTGATCCGACCTGTCTGGATATCTCTGCAGAGCCTTCCTACACTTGAGCAGATCCAATTTGGTGCCATCTGCAAACTTACTGAGGGTATACCTGATCCCCTCATCCAGATCACTGATAAAGATATTAAACAAGACTGGCCCCAAAACTGAACCCTGGAGAACACCACTTGTGACCACTCACCAACTGGATTTAACTCAGTTCACCACAACTCTCTGGGCTCAGCCATCTAGACAGTGTTTAACCCAGCAAAGAGTATACCAGTTTAAGCCATGAGCCACCAGCTCCTCTAGCAGAAGGCTGTGGGAGATGGTGTCAAAGACCTTACTAAAGTCCTGGTAGACAACATCCACAGCCCCTCCCTCATCCACTAGAAGGGTGCCAGCTCTCTTAGTACTCTCAGGTGGATTTTATCCGGCAACATAGACTTGAGTGTGCAGGTGATGCAGCAGGTTAACTGCTTCCTCATGGATTATGGTGGGTTTGTTCTGCTCTCTGTCCCTGTCTTCCAGTTTGGAGGGCTGAATACCCTGAGGATAACTGGTCTGTTAAAGATTGAGGCAAAGAAGGTATTAAATACCTCAGCTTTTTCCTCATCTTTTCTGGTAACATTCCCCTTTGCATCCAATAAGAGATAGACATTCTCCTTGTCTATCTTTTTGTTGTTTAGGTTATTTGTAAAAATCTTTTATTATCTCCTACAACAGTGGCCAGATTGAATTCTATCTGGGCTTTTGTCTTTCCAGTGTTCTCTCTGCATGACCTAACTAAATCCCGGCACTCTTCTCGAGTTGCCTGCCCCTTCTTCCTAAAGTGGTAAAGTCTCCTTTTTTCCCCCCCGAGTTTCAGCAAAAGCTCCCTGTTCAGCCACACCAGTCATCTTCCCCACCAGTTTGTCTTATGACATACAGGGCAGCCTGCTCCTGTGCTTCTAAGGTTTCCTTAGAAGAATGTCAAGCTTTCCTGGATGCCCTTGCCCTTCAGGACTGCCTCCCAAGGGACTTTTGCAACCAGCATCTTGAACAGGCCAAAGACTGCCTGACAGTGCATCCAAAGCTTGCCTGATTTGCATTGCAAAGGGTTGGGTTGTTTGTTTTTATTCCAAAAAGTCTTTGATTATTAAACTTAATATTTGCACCATTTTAAACTTACCTATGAAGAAACATTATGGATATGGAATTCAAAACATTTCTGCATGAGACTTGTACTGTAAGAAACACAATGTCTGTAGTTGCCATTTGCAGCTGAACTTTGATAACCTACAGTCCTGACACATTCATCTTTCCAGTACAACTGGTGACTTTGAAGTAATTCCTTCAAGACTTCTCACACCAGCACATCAAAAAAACATTTTCCACAGTATCACAGAATGATAAGAATTAGAAAGGACCTTGAGAGATCATCTAGTCCAACCCCCCTGACAGAGAAGGGCCACGTAGAGCAGGTTACAGAGGAACACGTCCAGGAGGGTTTTAAATGTTCCAGAGAAGGAGACTCCACATCCCCTCTGGGCAGCCTGTTCCATCTGCTCTGTCACCCTCACTGTGAAAAAGTTTTTCCTTAAATTTCTTTGGAATCTCCTATGCTCCAGTTTGCACCCAT
>JANHFX010007407.1:0-37729 GCA_027560015.1 Chloroceryle amazona
CTTAGTCAGCTGCATAATATCTATTTTATCATGCCCTTTTTCTTTGAGCCATTGTTCCACAAAACTCTCCACACATGTCCGTGTGCTTCAGAGTAAACTTGGACACTTCTGGGTGCTCAGCTCATGCTACTCATTAGGGAGTGGCTTTCAGGCTCACCAGCAAAAGGTTAGAACTGAGAATCAGCACTCAGTGATTCACTCACCTGACTTACAATATTGTTTAGACCACTGCCCCTGTAGAAAGAATGCTGAGACTTCAGTACATTCTGGTTAGATTCCTACAGTTAGAGACAGGAAGATAAGAGCTCCTACTTTGCACCGCCAAATTTTTCTGTTGTAAAAGAACCTAGTAGTATTTGTGTTCATACTTGATTTCCCACAAGCCAATATCAAAACAGTTATCTTTAGGACAAAAGAGCTCCCTTTCAGCAGAGACCAGAAGCAGTGGGATTCATTTAGTGGACATCCCTGTTCCAAGGTGTTGCACCTCCCAGAGATCTCCAGGGCTATTTCTGTATGCTACTGAGAGCTCTGTCTAAACCATTTACTCCCACTGAGACAGCCACCACTATTTTTAGTGTACTCACTGTACATTTGGGTTAGAGGTCCACTTTGATAGGTCACATTGCTTTTAGTAATCCAGACACAAGAGCTTAACAAAAGAATATGAAAGATATAAAGGTCTGTTTATATTTGTTGTTGAGGTATTGCTTCAAATTTATGTATCCCACCTTTGTACCACACAAGGATCTTTGAACAGCTCTCTGAATACCTCTGTGAAGGCAGAACACCCGCAATGGTTGGTTTTAAAGCAGGTTCTGCTGCAGCGTGTCAGTTTTCATCTGACAGCTGTTGGGCAGGTTCTCCAGTTCTCTGCATAGAGCTACTGATTGATTTGTTTCTTTTCTTGAAACAGGAAGGTTACCGCTTCCTATGCTGCTGTCTTTGCCTCCTCCCTCCCATTTGGCAGCTATTACAGAAAACTCCTGCAGCAACAGCTATCACTTCAAATCCTGTCTATTTTTCACTAGAAGCAGCAGATGTACCCATAACACTTCACTAAAGTTAGTAAGGGAGTGTTGACATGATATATCTGTACTACAAGATCACTGTGGATTTATTGGGTGCTTAAACCTTGGTTCAGGAGAGTATTTAAGCATGTCTTTAACTCTTGATGCTTACCCATTGTTTTCAATTTCTCCACAATTGCATACATACATAAAATACTTCTTGAACAGAGACATTACACAGTAAGCTGCTCACATGTATCCTCATTCTTCCTTGGCCCCTATGAATTATTCAAATGTTTTTAAATGTCATAAAAATTTTAAAACGATTTAATATTTCTTTATTCAATGTTGACCCATAATGATTATTTTTGTTTAACCACAAGTCAAGCAGCCAAATGAAAGTAGACTGTTACTCGTCTTATTGCCAGCAGGCTGGCACTAAAGGAGGAGATGTTGAACCGACTCGTAATAGGTTTTGGCATAGCCTTTTTTGTTTCTTTCCTTTTTAGCATGAACATCCTGTTGTCGTCGTCTCTGAGAAACAGAAAGAGGCAGAGAAGTTCTAGGTAAGAAAAGCTACATTGTTTATAATGTTCCTTCAATTTGCAGTGAAGATGTCTTCTAAGATCTTCTGCCTAAATATTTCTTTAAATGTAACTTTGAAGGTTAATTTTTATCAAAATAATGCCACTTACCGACTTTTAATGAATATATTTTTATTGGTTTATATTACTAATAATTTAAGATATTTTAATGAATATAATTTGTATATTAGTGCACTTTTTAGTGCAATTTTTTGTAAACGGTAACTGTTTCCTTTGCCTTCATGCTTCACCTAATATACGACTGTAAAATTAATAAATAAGAACTGAGCTTAAAAAAAGTCAGCTCTCCCAAATCTCACTTCCTCTTACCATGAACTGTTAATAGAGACACACACTTAGTCATTGCTGTTGTTTCATTATTTGCACTCTTTTAATACACAAGAAGCTCAGCTCACCCAAAGGATCCCACTGTGAGAGATGCTGCATGCACACCATACAAACTAAATTCCCCAAAGGATTTATCTTTGCTTTGCCCCATCAAGGTGGGTCTGATTACCAGCCCGCCCTCCATTTCCCAGGAACGCCTGCCTGTGCTGCACCATCGGCAAGGTTTACAAGACAACTTCACACCTAGACAGACTGCACAAAGAAAAATTAAACAGAAATTTTGTTTTGCTTAGGTACATGTCTGTGTGCATGCACAGAGGAAGAAATACTTTAAGCTAGAGATAAATACTTGTTACTCCAGAAAATTACTCCAGAATATCTGCAAAACCTTACAATGTCTAAAAAACTATGCAAAGGAATGGAGAGCATCTGTGTGCTCCCCAAACAAAGCTAATTGACCATTGATTTAAGAGAAAGAAAAACCTTACACTCTTGTGATACCTACTTTCTTCAGAGCAGGAGACTTCACATGGACACACAGAGATCATTTACAGTCTTATTGTTCTCAAGAGCATTAAGCTTATTGTTATTCTTAAATATTACTCAGCAACATTACAAAGGATAAAAAAAAAATACATCTGCCACGATGCTGCATTCCTTTATGATCAACAGAGTTACTATTATTTCACTCTGAATGAGAAACCAGGGGTTTGCTTCTAAGTCGTGATACATAGGTGCTGAAGATGTTTATGTATTTTGTACAGTAACTTAATAAACATTTTTGCATAATATATTAACAACTGAAGAATCAGGGAACTCAACAACTGCCAGGGCTATTTTTCTTCCCTTGCTCTCTCTTTATCCCTTGTGTTTTTGCAGAGTATCTGGTAACTGATGCTCAGAAACCCACGAGCACTACAACGTACTTGTGCGCATTCTGTTGCTCTTGTACATCCCCTGTTATCTACAGCAATCAAGATACACTGTACTTTGATCCTTTGTTATTCTTAGAAAGCTACAATGCAAAGTTCTTACACAAACTAAATTCATTGCCTTTTCTCTGCATGGGTGGTAACATTTAGGCATTTAAGCTATTAAGTGACATGTACTGGATCCTGCAAACTGACATTCCTTCTAGCAATCCCACTAAGTTTGTGCAAAATAAAGACTCCTAAGATAAGAAAAAGTTGGCAAGTACTAGCATATATTTCTCTTAGGTTTGTCCAAAACAAATTACCAGTATTATTTCATTTGAAACATTTTTTTCCACTAAGTCTTTTCAAGAAAAATAAGTAAATAAATCAATCAATTCCCCTGGCCCACTCCCCACTATTCCAAATCCTACTGCACAAATAGTTTCGTCATTCAGCACTTTCACCAACTTGTTGTCCTCGAGCAGCTCTCCCAAAAAAGAGTATTTTGTTCTCAAGACTCATCGTGGTCTTGTTACTTAACACTTCTCATCCACTGGCACCGTTTTGACTCTTGATTCCGCGTCACAGATGTCACACTTTCTCATGCATTTTCAAAGGGTTCCATTTCTGCTCTAGAAAACTGATGGATATTTGATTGTAAAGCCCCCTTTGTTGTATTCCACCCCCACCAATCTCTAGACTAAATATTCTTTCAGCAAGTGGGACACTGTCACTGCTACTTCTCATATTGATCGCTCCTATCTACAGGATATACTGTGCTCCCTTAAGACATCTTTGCCCGCCTGTGGTGTCTGCTTTTAAACCTAGATAATAATTTTTTCAGGAAAGAGACTACTTTCCTCAGACACTACCTAACACACCAGTATCACAGTATGCATAAAGTATTTTATGTACTACCAGAACACAAATGAAAAGAGATTCATGGTAAACATTTGCACCTTAAATGTTTGAATGCAATCCAAAATGCACATAAAACATGAAGATTTTGAATGCCCGATTTGGTAGCACCTCTGAAGTTCAGCCTCAAGTAACACACCTCTGGAAACTATTAATGTTGGTAACAGCTTAACACATCTAACTGGTTTTTAATCAGTAATTGATTATATTTTAAAAAGGTTTTACTTAAACTGATAATTTTATTGAAGTGATTCACCTGAGAAATCACAAAGCGGATGTGTGAAAATGTAGATCTCCTCTCTTTGAATTACTAGATAAAGCCTGCTTCTGTCAGCGGTGCAATCGAAAATGTTTCACAATCAGCATGTTGCTAAAGGTACTTATTAGGACCCACAAAAGAAAAGAAAACTTTTTTATGTGAAGGCTACCTGGAAATCTATAATATTTTTTAAACCATAAAACTTTGCTACCATCATCTACTCTTTTCTCTCAATATCAGAAAGCAAGAAACTATATTAATAGGCATAACCATAAACTATTAAATTATTATAAAAGAATTTGACACTAATAAAACAGGAGTAACCAACCAAAAAACACACATACACACAGAAAAGGAAAAGGTTCAGTGAAGAATCTTCATTTTGAGATTACAATATAGAGGTCTGAAGTGATGTATTATTTTCTTCAGAAATAACAAATTGTACTGCTAAAATAAGACAACCACAGGGAAAAAGAAGCTTACTAATGATAAATTATTGTAATACAAAAACAACCAGTGTAAAGGAATACTTCGTTAAAGGATACACTTTTTTTTTGGTCCTGATTCTGCAGTACACAAAAAACGCATCTCTTCCAGGAAGCCTCTGAAATGCTAAACTATTATTTCAAGATACCAAATGTAATTAAAGTACAACCACTTTAAGTGCAGCCTAAAATGGATTAATCAATAATGCATCAACTCCATGATCAAAATAGCAGGTCATTGTCACGAGGGATTAGCAGGTATCACATCTGGGAATAAGTGAGCTCAGGATATTTACAACTCACCAAACATACGACAGACCAAACTCTACAGCCTTTACATATTCCAGGGTCAGGCAAGTCTCACGGGAGAATAACTGAGCACTTTGCTGCTGAGTGAGGCCTAGGTAATTCTGCCAATAAGTAAACCAACTCCTACCACTGGGGACTTGGTTAGCTCTATAAAGCTTTAGGAGCCAAGTAACATTCCATTTCAGATAAATACATAAACCTACAGAAGGGAGGGAATATGAGCCAGCAGGATGCCCCAGCAGCCAAGAAGGCAAGTGGGTCCCAGGCTGGATTACCAGAAGCACAACTCGTTATCCTCCTCTGTTGAGCAATTATTAGACCACATCAGGAATACTGCAGTTTTGGACCCCTGGCACAGGAATGATGATGATCAAATGCAGCTAGTTCAGTGGAGGGACGTCAAGGTGGAACACAAGCTTCATGAGGAAATATTTTTAGCCTGGAAAATGAAGGCTTTAGGGGGATCTAATAGCAGCCTTCCACTACCTTAAGGGAGGTATCTTCACAGTGGTGCAGCAGGAGCATGTGGGACAAAAGGTATCAAATGAAATGAGAGAGGATCAAACTGGATAGAAGAAAAAGTGTTTTCACCATGAGGACAGTAAAGCAATGAAATAGGCTGTTGAGATGGATTGTGCAGTCTGGAATTCTTGGAAGTTTTCAAATTGCTTTCAAGAACTGGATAAAGCCCTGAGCAATATGGGCTCATAGCTGACCCAGCTTCAAGCAGGAGGGTGGAACAGGGGCCTCCTGAGATCCCTTTCTTAACAGAAGTCAACATTAGCTTTCTTCAATTTCTCTCTTACTCCTCAGTACAGATCCCATTCTTTTTACCATGTACCAAATGCGTTCTCCTTCCATTCTTCAGTTAAGGTTCTCTACATTAAAAGCACAAGGGATGACTGATATCTTTGGCTGTTTTCTTTTGCATGTTACTGAAGCAAGCAAGCAAAAAGGAGAGTAAAAACACTTCCCAAAGCAGATACTGCTTTCCTCTTTGCAAGTGTGAAGCCTGGTTTGATACATGCCATAAAATGAGAAAAACTAAAAAGGCTAAGTCTTAAACAATTAAGAACCTGAAGTCTGTCTACTAACTCTAACTGGATGTGCCACTGTATTTTTTTTCAAAGCTGACAGTGCACGCATGCATGACTTAGAAAAGCTTGAAGTCCCTGGCACTATGCGTAAGGTCAAACCACTTGTCTAACAATATTTAGGTTACTAGAACATAAACCAATTCAGAAATAAAAACAAAAACAAAACACACCCATGATAGTCATCTCTGTGTAATTAAAAATACAAAGACTTCTTAAAAAAATAAATCTAATCTGAACAGCAGTTAAACCTATGCCTAGTTTTAAATATGGGCTTTGTGTCCCACTGAAGCAGAGGCTTCAGATTTTAACTGATTATCCCAGACAGCTACAGATAAAAGGAATTCTTTTCTGGAGTGGAGGCCTGACACCATTTAACAAAAGGGAAGTTTAAGCAGGCTAACAACAGCTTATTAATAACTGTCCATATCTCTGTGGGTCCTTTTCTTTCACCAGAGCTACCTGCAAGTCCTACAGGAGAAAAGAGAAGGCAGCACAATGGCCAGTGGATCTTGGATTCCACTGGAGCCTTCCAAAACAAAGCATAAAAAAATCATAATTCACTTTCTGCCCACCTCCTTCCTTTCTGATGGCTTCAGCTCTGTCTGTCAAGTACAAAGTCCAAGAAAAAGGGTTTGAAATGAAGATTTCTACAGCCTGTGAGCATCCCTTTCTTTGTCAGTCAGTCCTTCGGAGGAAATATTTGTTTTGATCTAATAAAACAATGAAGAAAATCTGGTATCAATCTGTATTTTGTATAATACCTCCCCCCCACCCCCCAGATTTCACTGTATCACTTTTGTATATGAGCATTGAATTTATGCTTGTAAAAACCTGAATCCAGATTAATTAATTAATTCCAGCCTAATCATACTTTTGAAATGTAGAAAATCTATGTGCAGAGTTCTAAAGACATTAAGTTGCAGTTTTATTGCACTAATGGTTTATTGATTAGTGTTTCACACATACAAAACCAGCAAAAAGCTTTGCATCTGTGTGTAAGAGAAAGTCCTACAAGAAATATTGTATATTCTTTTAATATAACTAAAAGGCAAGTGGCCAAGAAGACAGCAAGCTAGATTAAGGAAAACATTACAAGAGGTGGCTCATGAAAAGATTTTCTTTGATAAAATGTCTAGAGCAAATGCCACACATTGTTAATCTCCTAGTCACCTCCATCTTATAGCTCAGGCTGTACCATCACTAGGGAAAAGAACTTTGAGCAACGAACCTACATTTTATTTACAGGATTTAACTAATTAAATATTTACATGTGTTTAAACATGTCAGTTTTCAGACTCATAAATTTTATCTAAGGATCACTATAGATGGAAAACATGTAGGTGCAGTCCTCAGATACACCAAATCAAGTACAAAAAGTTGGAAATAATCCCTGCGGAAAGCAGGCGTGACATCAGTTGAGGATGTGGCTTTGGTTTGCATGGCTAAGCAAGAGGCAGAGGGATTTTGAAAGCATCCTTGTTATGAGGTTCTGCAAGCATTCTCATTATGAGGATGATTTATGAAGCAATCTCATTAGCACAGGGTAAGCTGTGTCTGCTCAGCTTCAAGAAATTTTGACTCCATAAGATACTTTAGTTGTACACATTTTTACATTTTGATTATATTATTTATCCTTTCATTAAGTCAAAGAAATTTTCTATGCTTGCAGAGACATCTTGACGTTGCAATAAAGTCCAAAACACTAAAAGCTTCCCTCAAGTTCACCTTGGGATGGAGTTCAGTAAAGCACTAGATATTTCTCCAAGGGCTTTGGACCACCACGGACTTGCTGGGAGATACAGAATGATAGGATCTCACAGAAAAAGTTAGCACAGAGAAGCAACATCTCTTTCTTTAGCAACTCTGGCTGTGCAGTGGATATCAAAGATGTGTGTGTATTCAAAAAGGTGCGTTAAAAATAATGTACTTTGGATAGTAACATGTTAAAACATTTAAAATTATGAAGCCCTATTCCACTGTTTTCTGTTGTAGCTTACCTATAATCAGCACCTACTTACCCATGTTTAACTAATTGGTAGTTCTATTCAGAAATGTCAGCAAGAAATATGATTACTTGAAAGGAAGCGCATTTGTATAACATTAAATCAACAACTAATTAATGTAGCAAATAACAACTGTATTTTCATTATAATAATGTAATCATTCTGAGAGTACTGGTTATAGCAACAATCAATTTTATTACAGAGATATGTCTCTGTTTTGTGTTGCTAAAATATAACTATATGGCTGGCTGTTTCACGTATTAGAATATTCAACAGCCTAATATCAAATTCTTCCACCTGTTCAGGTTATGATATTTCATTTGGTTGGGCTTTAAGATGTACCCCTGGAATTATCATGACCATTAGCTGATAAAAGAAGAGAACAAGACATATTGATGGAAGACAGAGTAACACATACCACAGCATGCTCATGCATAATACAGATAGTCATTTATTTCCCTCAAGTAATAATAAAAACGTTCATAAAGGTGCTAAGCTTTGCTACTTTGCCTATAGAGCCAATTTTAACACATGTATATGTAGCCAAAAGGGTCCTGCAAAGCTTCAACAGTAACCAAACAGGCCAAACTATTAAGAGTCCAAGAGATGACTACTTTATCATGTAATCTACTCCAAAAGAATAGGCTACATGGACTTTCCTCCCTATGCTATTGGCCAGCACTGGGACCCACTGCACTGCCTTGTAAACCTCTTCTACTTGTCCAGAACATCAGGACTACCTAAACTTACACCAAAACATCTCCATTCCTCCAAGCTGCTCAGAACTTAGGGCATCTAACCAGTACCCACTCCCTGTCCAGAGGGATGACCATTCCCCTGTACTCACAACACAGAATGGCACCCACACTCCCGAGCAAGCAAGAAAATGCAAATGGCATTTTCAGCCTGCTTAAGCTCCCCAAGCAATACAGCCATGGGAGGAAATGTTCCTACTGAACGTAAATGCACCTTTCCCGTCACAGCACTGCTTTCATTTCTTTGGGACTATCTGGAACTCTAGCTATAGAAGTATGAATAAGGTGATCGGGAGTTCAAGAGATAGAAGCAGCCTTCGTATGGTAAGGTCTTAGAAAATTGGAGTGAAATAGAGATAAATCTGTCATTATAAATCAAGCACTTGACCAGGACACATTTTTTCCTCCAAGTCTCTTTAGCAACTATTCCTGACTTTGCTTATTAGAACCTTTTTGCAAGTAATTGCTGCATACTTTATGTGAACAAATTTCTGTCAATGGTAAAAATTCTCTTTACCATTTTATAAACTCTTTGACTGTTCTTTACTCAGGGTATTTAGTCACCTGAGCCACCACAGTGGCACTAAGCTTCTAAAAAAGAAAAGAATCAGCTAGCTAAGCAAAAAAAATAATCAGGGTCTATGACATTTTCTGTGGACATAATACTGCATTTACATGGGTGACCACCATTTGTACAAAAAGAACAGAGAACATTTGTTCTGTTGACAAATGCCTAGTCATTAAATACTTGGTGGAAGTACAAGTAGGTAGGTTCATTTCTGAGGGAGCACTGGCATGGGCTCATTTCTGAGGGAGCACTTGCCAGAGAGCCAAAGGGCCTAGAAGCCATGGTGAGGTGAATCTGGTCTTCTCAGCTGAAATTCACTTTCAAAGTACCGAAACAAAAAGCACAAGTTGGGCTTTTTTTGATTTTTTTAAGAGCCTGATTCCATTTCCTCACATACAATTCCAAAACATTCTGCTTTTGAAGACTTCAGCTAGTCATCCAGTGTCAGAATCTTGACAAGCATAATTTCTACTGTCTGTAAAGAAAAAATAAGAACAAAGAGGCAAAATAAAGGTAGAAACGCTATAGAATGATCAACACCCTTTCTGTAGTGCCGCTTTTCTCTCTGGCCATCATGAGTTTCCAGGCTACTAGGAAATAATTCTCCCTAACATTGTCCCATAGTTTTCATGCTATTGTTGGGAGGAAACTTTCTTCTGGGCAAACACAAACAGTCAATTCAACTTATAATAAGCACTAAAAAGACATCAAAAAGATTTAGAATGAGACTGTATGGTAAAAAGAGAAAAGAACAACAATAAAAACAAATGCTTATTGCTTGCTCTGATTGTGATTGACTGACAAATCACCACACCGGATTGAGTAGACCCCAGATATTCAGCACAGAGCGGTCAATATCTGTCCAAACCCATTTTCTTTTGACATTAGACATGATAGTTCAGTGGGATTGAATTGTCAGGTACCTAACATTATTACAGAGACCTTGTAGTCATATTGATGAGGGAAGTTGTTCCAATGAAAGAAGCTCACTTCAAAATCCACTTCCAGATACCTTGTCATTTACCAAGGACTGTGGAGATGCAAATGCCAAGACTCTTTGACACCAACTAATTTCTTTAATTATGAATGGTATCACTAAACATAAAAAAGGTAAAATTAAAATTCCAGAACACCCTATCTGTCCCAAGAATTCCTGAGCCAGATGCTGGAAAAGTATAGAAGAAAAAAGCATCACAAACTGATTCCCTTATTCTTCCCTTGGTGCCTGCTATTGATACTGAGCTCAAGCCTTATGCTAGATTGAAGTGTTTGATTAGGATTCACAATGATAAAATTTTGGTCAAATCGTGCAAACTTTTGTTTCCTATGCACTTTTGAGCAAACTACATGCTTGCACTGCTGTCCTCCAAACCTGTGTAGAAACTCCTCAATTATCAGCATCATACTCTCTATCTGATAAGTAGAGAGTAAAGCATATCTCATTAATGTTTCAGTGGCAAAGCCGCCCTCTCAAATCCAAGCATTACACATCTGTGGCTGCAATATGACTCATTGCCACCTTTTCTATTTTTAAGCAGCCACATCTCAAGCCACAAATATATACAAAATTCTAGTGAAAAATGGACCGATCTAAGAAGTTTGGTCTTAGTTGTATACTCCTAAAATGGGACTATTCAGACAAAACATCTTTTTTATCCGTTCTACAGATATTATTCAACAAAGTGTAGGGCTCACCCCATTAATTCTCAGTTTTGGTGGAGATCTTTCCAATACATACATATCTTTACATATCTCAGCATTTGTAGATCTTATTGCATTTCATACTGAAACAAGATTATCACTGCTATAAATAAACTCTTCTTCTCCTTCCATGGTGCTCCGAACTCTAAGGAAACACTCTGAAAACTGAAAAAGAAGCATTGGGACCAATACTGTTGAACGTCTTCATCAATGATCTGGAGAACGGGTTGGAATGTACCTTTAGCAAAGCTCTTCAATTATGTCATAAACCAGCTGATATGTCAGAGGGCAGAGTTACCATTCAAAGGGACCTTGATGAGCTGAGGAAACAAGCTGACAAACCTCTCAAAGTCGAGATAAGTAAGCTCTGGTCCTGAGATGGAACAACTCGGTGCAGCAGCACAGACTGAGGATTGACTGACTAGTAGTTTGGCAGTAGAGGACCTGGTCGTGGTAGAAAAATTGAATCTGAGCATCAAGTGGACTCCTGTGGCAATGAATGCCAACTACATACTGAGCAATGCTAAAAAAAACCATGGATAGCAGATCCAGTGATTACCCATATCATCCAGCACCCAAAAGGTGCCTGGAAGATTGTATACAGTTTTGCATCTTCAGTGTAAGAGAGATTTGCAAACTGGAGTGAGGAGCCCACTAAAAGGGTCAGGATGTTGAAGCTCATGCCCTATGAAGAGTCACTGAAGGATGGTGTTTGTTCAGCCTGGAGAAGAAGAAGCTTCAGGGGATCTCATTACTGTCTTCAGTTGTAAAAGAGAAGGGAGTTATAGATAAGAAAGAGACAGACTCTTCTCAGACATACAAAGGATAAGAGGCAACAATCACAGCTGCAGTAAGGAAAATTCTGATCAAACATAAGAAAGTCTTCCCCATGAGAACAGTTAATCACTGAAATAGGTTTCCCAGAGAGGCTGGGTAACCTCCATACTTGGAGATATTCAAAAACCAAGTGAACACAGCCCTGACCTAGCTTTTGAAACAGGCTGTGATTTGAGACCCAATAGACCCCAGAGGTTCCTTCCAACCTGAATTACTGTACGACTCTCTATTTTAAAAATGAAACTGCAAAATCATTATTAAATGCTGCAAGGACACAGAACAGTGCTGCTGCTTTGTAGCAAAGAAATTGAAACTGAACAGACTTGTGGGAGGCGGAGAGAGGGGACAGAAGGGTGTATCAGAAACTGGGTTTTCTACAACATTTTAAAAAAGGTGGAAGGAGAAAAAAACAAAGAGGTGTTTGAGAGGAAACAAGTTACAAAACCATTGGGCTACTGCAGAATTTCTGCCGACCAACAACCTCTGACTGGAAGACAACTAAGAGGACTCAAGAGCCAAATGAATGGGGGAGACTTACAGAAAACCAGTTCCTTCTATGCTAAGGGCTTTAAAAGTCAACAGGGTCAGTTTAAAATTGATCCATTGTAATTTTATAGGCAGTGAGTGAACAGACCGCTGGGTGGATGTAATGTGATCACAGCTGTTCAGTGCCGTGAGCAGCATGAGGCTGCACTCTGCAATAGCTGGAAGCAGCAGGCAACCTCTTGCTGGAAGCCCTACTAAGAGAAAATTGCCACTGTTGATCCTCATGCTGCTGTTGAATTTGATGGGAATTTTTAGTGCATAAATGACTGCGGGATCATAGCCTACATTAAAACAGCATCAACATAAAGAAACATGGTTTAACTTCACAAGCATATGGCTCCCAGTGGTTTCTAACCAACAGGAGCTCGGTGTCAAAGGGCAAATTTAGCTCCCAGCTTACTGTTGCGTTACCTAGTTGCTGTCATAAAAAGGAGGAAACAAAAAAAAAAGGAAAAAGACATATGCACTCATTGATATGACTCAGTGATGACCTTTTATTCTGATAAACTATTGATTTTTCAAATATTGGAAACAATGTATTTATCACATGGAAACTGACTGATGTGTTGGCAACATCCTTTTCAAAAACCTCTATGCTAGCCAAATGTCAAAGTCTTTTATTTCATTTTAAATGGATTTATCCAATTCTCTTCCAAGTCAGCACACAGCCCAACCTTAGGTAGGAAGTACAATAAGGAAGCCTGTGCAAGGGAGCCCGAGAACAAACACATAACTATTCAAGTACCGAAGTACATGAAAAACATAAGTAGCCTATACAACACAAACACGTAGATAAATCTCTAATGAATATTCTATCAATATTCTACTTCAGTGAATATTCTAGAGAGTAAAGCACTCTGCTGTTTCTTTTCTTATTTGCAGCAGTGGAAAGGAGAAAATTACCAATGCTGCCCATTCAACACTCCCTCTGAGGAGGTTCAACTAAATGCCTAATAGTAGGCTGCACCAGAGCTTCCCTTGATATTGAGTCCTCTGACTAATGAGAGCTTTTCCTTTCTTCCTACATGGAATTTTGAAATTAACTATCTGTTTTCTTACTTCCCCTTTCAATATCAAAGAAGGTGGCAGTTCTTGTCACACTTCTTTAGACATATTGTTCTGACATTGGGAGTAGAAGGAAAAAGAAAACAAGAATTTTTGCTGTTCATTAGATTTTTTTTTTGCCCCTCTGGTGTCTGTTCCATCACTATCCTTGAGGGAAAACATCTGTTACCTGGCCAGGAGTTCTCCTTCTTTCTTTAGATCCTGTTTCCCTCTGGAATATGCTTCATTTTGCTGCACTGGCATTTTAGATGCCCTTTTTTCTCTCTCTCCTTTCTGTATGTTTAGGTTTTACCCTATACAGGCTTCTTTTTCACCTTAAGTCCAAAGAAATTTGAAATCAAGACCAGTGAAATATATTCTTAGAGACAAGAGCTACATTTTTTTTCTAGTCAGCTGAAGGATTTCTAATGCATCTAGAGATTTCATGGAGGGCATGCATGTACATACACTGTATGCAAGTTGTACATTTCTCATTTGCAAGAAGAGCTCATTCAATCCTTCACACATTTACAGATACTTTGTTCTTTTTTGACCTAGGATTAAAACCTCTTCCATAAGTAGTCAAGAAAATTGAAATAAGGGACCAAACTGTAAGACTGTCTTCTTTAAATCCAAAATATAAGGAACATATGTGTTAACAAGACCTTTGTAAACAAAAACTTGGGAAGAAAGAGCTGAAAAAACCCAACCCCAATAATGATTTTTCACTCTCTTGATAGAATTTCATTCTAATCTATAGCTTAGAGTCCTTCAACTTTTTATTAAAAGTTGTTCTTCCCATGCAAAAATATTAATAAATTGTATTAATTATATTTTGCCACCAGCATTGATAGCTATCCTAAGTCAAATCTAAGGGCTCAGTCATTTTGCTTCAAAGCTGTAAGGTTCTTCTATGTGTAATCAATTTGACTTGCTTGTTGATAATTAAATACTAGCAAGTGATGAAAGTGAGACAACATGTATTGATTTCAATTGAATAAAAACTCAGACACATTCTCTGTGATTGCCCAATATGTAAAAACCTCTCAGAACACCACCAACGTCTTGCAGCTTGAAAATTATGTAAATGTAAAGATGAGTTCAAGGAGGATATGCGTATAAATCCTTCCTGGAAAAAAAATGTACTCCTATAAGTAGTTCCAAGGCAACATATAACTATTAAATCAGTAAGAATGGTGGGACTGACTTCTGTCCAAGTGCCAGATTCAAAAATCACTGAAGTTCCTGGCACTGACAAAGCTGCTTTTATTAGCTCCCAGATTAATTAATAGAAGCTCCAAGACACTATTTTGATCATTATGAGAAGTGAGTAAAATGCCTTGACACTCACTTTTGCTTCTATCTGAAAAAAACCCCCCACCTGTAACTCTGAACTCTTATTTCCAGCTCAGTAAAAAAAAAAAAAAAGAGAGAACTAAGAATGCACTGAGATCTCTCATCTTCCATGCAAAAGAAAGAGCTGTGGTGTTCCTGGTTTCTGGGTGTCATTTAAGACGGTATTTTTCTACTTCTTCTCTATTAAAAGCGAGTCAGATCAAGCATCAAGCATCACAAAGGTACATTGTGTTAGAGAAGAGAAAGTTATGATGATCTCAAAGACGTTAAGAAAAACAACTTGTCAGTTGCCACAGAATGCCACACAGCTTTCAGTGGTCCCCAATGTTTCTATTTTCTCCTGTCAACAGCCATTTGAAGATAGCCTTACTAAACCCGAAAAATTTCCCCAGCTTTCAAAATACAGTAATCCTTCATCAACAGATACAGTGCATCCTTCCTGGTGAAAAAGGATTCTTTGTTGATGGCCATATGAAAACATCACTAATTCGTTTCAGAGGATTGACTTGTAGCATTGTTATATATTTCTACATACACTCCCTATTGTAAGTCAAAGAAAAAACTTAGGCAAAATAAAGTTATTACAAAATACGGCTTCTTTTGCCAAAGGAGAAAAATACATACGTGGCTTAAGCAGCTGACCTGAGACTTTGACCTTTTCAGTAAACTTACAAACAAGGTTTGCACATTCCACTGTTTCACCTGGCACATATTTGTACTGCTGTGGGTCAAGGCGCCCTACCTTAAACTGAGTCTTGCTCCAGAAGCATTTCTATTGATTTCATTGAAAACCATTAATGGAAGCAAAAAATAGAAACACGTGTCAGGGTCTCTGGAAAACATGTTTTTATAAATGTGTGTGTTCCATGGGAGCATCTTTACGGCTGGTTTTAAAAGTTTTAACATATTTCAGTCCGTAACACAGTTCCTTCACATCTCAGATACCATTTCATATCCTGTAAACACTACTTTCTTTGCCACTGTTTAACTGCCTACATTGAAAACAAACAACAAAAATTTAGACTATACTTTTTACTTGCATCCTTTCTTTCTGGCATATGCATGTGCCAGATTTCCTCAACTGACTGAACAATCTTTTTTTATTAAAATTCCCTCCGTTTATATATATTATAGCAGCAGAAGTGCAGCATATGTCAGTTATTTTCATGCATCTCAAACCTTTTTGAGTCACTCATTCCAAACTACAGATTTTTACTCTATAGACTGGAAATCTGCTCTTAAACTGTGTGCACAGAGCCTTTCAATCATAAATAAAGACATGAAAACACTGTGCAGTGCAAAGTCAAATTCCTATCATAAGTCTCCTATACCAAGAGCTCTTTCTACCAATTAAACTCAGAAAATGGTCTCAAGCAAACAAGGTCTGTCTTCCGTGAAATCATGATCGTTTGCATTAATAAAGTTGCTATTCTTTAAGACTTTACAGATAGAATCTTTCATATATATCTCAGTACAGGTGTCAAGGTAACTGCTATAAAGTTACTTGAGCTTCACAGAAGAATGAATACTTTTGAACCATAGAAAGCCTGGGCATTGCAAGTGACACATTTGGAAACCCTCAACAAGCTACATAAATGTCAGAATGGTACTGTATGTATTTTCCTCTTCAATAAGTTATTAGGTTCACTTTTTCTTTTTGTCTACCCAAGCCATCTGTGTGTTGGAGAAATTAGTTCCAAATGCATGCAATTTAAAATCCATCATTTTTCACAATGTGTGCAATCAGACTTGAACTATTTAGAAATTACCAATGCAAGCTGCCACATTTAACCATTTAAGGGAAAAAATACGGAAGGAGAAAAAAAAAGTAAAGTATATCCAGGCAGTGAACTAAGCAACTGAAATCAAGGTACAATTGCTCACAGTAACAAAATCCTGACCTCACTCATTGCCAAGACCAAAATGCCCAGGTCACAGAGACAATGCAAATTAACTCAAAAAAAGTCATTGTTACTTGAGATGTGTCTGTCAATTATTAACTAGTATTGTGGGTCATAACTTTAGGTTTTCATAGATAGTTCCCAACTAACTTTGTGGCTTTCCCTTCTGCGTAAGGGGAAAAAAAGAACAAAACATACCAAAAAAGGGCTATTCTAGTTGGGTTTTTTACTCCTGTTAGCAGCTATGAAAAAGTCCTGTATTTCAGCAGCACAAGTAACAAGACTTCCTGGTAAACTAGCAAACTCCTTAAAGCCAATGAACTTATTATACACAGGCAGAAACCACATCCTTATTTTTTTTTTCTTTCCGAGGCATGGAAAGGTCACAAAATTTTGCAGATGGGGAGAAGAGGAACAAAGACAAATATACTTTGGATATCTTGTTCACACTCAAAGGCACAGAGATTTAAATATAATTTTTAAAAGGTTGAATTAAACTATCATAAAACATGTACACACTTTTCCAGTGTTTGGTAGCTTAAAGGACAAAGAGAGAGGAGCAAGTTTTGAGAGTTCAAGCACTGTTTGGGAATTCAGGAAATGGTTGTTCGTTTTCATGAGCCTCCTGGATGTCTCCATCACCACTTTGTTTTACTCACTTCAAGCAAGTATTTCAGAAGGGTTATCATGAAGGCAAATGCATTACTAGTTATAAACACCCCTTTCCTCTAGATTTCTGAAGAGCAAACAATAGAAACATCAATACAAACAGAGCTTAAACCTCAGTAGTGATCCTCTGGGATGCTATAGCACACTTTCAAGTGACTTGAGTACAATTTTGAGTACTAACAAGGCCCTAGGTCTTGTTAAGTGCACTTACACATAGGACTTACAGAATTTTAGCAGTGTTTGTTTCTTAGCAAATCATCAAAAGGAGTATGTGATGCTTTTATAAGCATAAGGTACTTATTCTAAGAAAATGTTAATCTGTAACCTTGGTCCACAACTGCTCAAATGCAAAAGACACACACCTTTTATAACGTTGATCACAATAAAGTTTGGCTGCACATATTTCCAAAACTAAATCTTGGGTTTTTTTCCCTGAAATAATTTGTTCCAATATATTATTGTCCACTCAGGTATCTTTAAATGATAAAAAGAATCCTCTTATTAAGCCTCAGAGCACCACTCTCAGTGAGATAGTATCTTTGCATTTTCCATGGAGAGAAACAGGTTCTAAGGAGGAAAAATAGACACCTAGCATCACATAATTTGGTGTATTAGAAAGAATTCTAATTCTTGCAAACTCCAGATATATGATTAGCTCTGTAACTTCTAATATAACTAATATTTTAACTTTGCTAATCAACATCTCACAGAAGATTTGTAATACCTGGAATATTACAAGATTACATGCACAGAGACCTGCAAACATGCAATATGCCAATAACAATAATAATCATCAACTGAGTATCTTGTGCTACATTTAAGGGACAATGTAACATAAAAGTCTCAAAAAGATCTGAAGAAATGGAATACTCAACAGTTTGGCCAAGCAAGCTATAAAAAGCAAGGCTGCTTCAATATGGAAACCTCACTTAAGAGTGCAACAAGATAGCATTTTAATCGCACAGAACAATAGTCATTCAGTTTTTGAGAATTTAATCTAATGAAGTTAAATTTCAGCAACTCAGTGAGGTGTACAGTGGCTGAATTAAAATATCCCGAATTCCATTTGCACTGCTGTGTTGAGTATATTACCTACATCATCAGATTTTTGGTTTGTGTCTAACTGCAGACATAGCCTAAAGCTGTATTTTGAATAGTCTAGCTGGTGGATCACCTTCAGTACTGCTGGACTACACTCTGCTACTACCATATTTTACCATCAGGAGAACACCTCAGCCAGGAGTATGCTAATGAGACTGCAACCAACATATTCCCCTCCCTCTCCTATTCACTGAAGTACATTCCTGCTTTACAATGTTTTAAGATGTGTTAAATGTACTAATGGTGCAGCTGGCACATTGTAAGAGCCTGGCTATTGTGTGCCCCAAACCTTGTGTGGTGATAAGCTCTGGAAAGATCTGTCTGAAGGGGAGAAGTGTTGACTGCTCCCAATGTCTCTGTGCTCTCCCTTTGGCTCCTTGCAGATACACTTTAACAAAAGGAAGAGAGAAGTTCTGCAGAGGTAGGACTCTTTAGTGAAGTGCTCCTGCTGACTGTGCCATGGGGAGGTGGATGGCAGGAGCCACACTACCCCTAGCTCAGGGGGCTCATGCAAATCAGCAGCACTTCCTGGGCAAATTGGGAATGCCACCCAGGTATCTCAAGGGTACAAAGGGACAAAACAATATTGATCATGGTGCATCCACCACCAAAGAACTGAATACTTGGACTGATCCAGTGAGATATCGCTGGATCCACAGGTGATGAGAACCATTTCTCTTTATCTTTCTCTCTCTCTCTTACTCCCTCTCTCCCCCCCCCCCTTTTCCTCTTTCCTAGTAACTCTTTCTTCCTTTTCCTTGAAAATTAGTCACGATGTAAAACAATCACCTATGAAAATAGCACATTTATCCATATCGTTTGTTTATTGTTTCACTGGGGAGAACTAATTAATTGTTTTGTTATTGTTCCTTGGAGTCATTGTCGCAACTCCGCCACCCCAGCGGCCCTGCCGTGCAGGGACAGCCTGTGTCAGGGGATCACAAAGATTCACCTCCCTCCTTGTCCACAGAGTGGGACGAGACACACATTAGCAGCTGGCCAGCCCAGCGCTAACCCCTGACACCCAAGGCTGAGCATAACTCTGAGGGTGAACAGGAAAGTATACACGAGGGAAGCTCGTCTTTCCATGCATACACACGCTTAATGCTAATTAGGCAGAATACTGGACAAGGATGTAATTCCTTGCAAAATCTCCTATTTTACATTTCACCACTGCAGCTGTGGATCCTTCACACTTAACTCGCCAAAATATTTTCCTTTAATAAGTTTTCTTAGGTGAGAAATACATTCTTTCTATAAATTTCCTTCCAGACTTCTCAGAAATTAAAATTTATCCTCTCTTTTTTAAACAGACTCAAGTACAGGGAGAAAAATTATACATTACATATACCAATTTTGTTGCTTCCGATAAGACAACTGTCCTGTGGAAATGAAACATTCAGCTGAAGCTTTCCCTGTTTTATTAACACTGGATGAGCTGTAGCCCTAAGAACCATGTTGGGAGCAGCAGTACAGGTGCAGTTATCTTTCCTCTTCTCCTATCTGCTTGGCTGAGTTACAGTGAGGAAGGCATTTGTGAAAATAAGAATTTGGCAGGTTTAATTTTTAACACTGAAGTCCAGCTTACACTGTTGAGAGCTGGGGCAGAGGTTTTATCATTTCATGGTTTGTACAGCCATGGGTAACTGCAAACCAACAGTCCTTAGCCTCATCTTACACCACCATTAAAAAACTGTCTAGCATATTTTCTCAGTAACATTTTATTATATCCCAAACTCTCTCCATAGCTTTAACGTGTGGGAAAGCTTCACAGCTACACTGAACTGTGTATAAAAATAACTGTGCATCTGATTGTCTGACAAGTTTTTAATGATATGCACCTAATAAATAGTTTTATTTCCAATGACTTTGAGTTGTTCCAAAAACTTGTAAGCTTAAAAGAAGCTAAAGAACAGGCTGTGAACCACACAGATATGCTGTTATCACCACTTGTTCTTCCCTTAAGGGGCTATAGCACAGACAAGAACAGCACACAGGCTTCTGCAAATAAGAGCTCTTCTCATTTTCACTTATTTGGTGGAGAGTTGGTTGGTAACACCATATTCCTACCTAGCTACTTAAAATATCACCTCTGCACTGAGAATTACATCATCTCTTACTAATCTGTTATTTCACAGCCTGTGTGAAAGTAGTCTTTAAGTAGGCTTGTGAAGTGGAATAAAATTCTAGTTTTACACCTTTCCTGTCATGCCTGCTTTTCTGCGAGCAAAATCTATTGCAACAACACATCACTAGTAGGGTAAAACTAACCTGTCTCACAATGGCCTAAACCCAGCTCACGTTCCCTACGCTTGGCCACCACAAGCCAATCATCCCTGTGGTAACTTTTCTGACACCTCCTGCTAAACTTTTTTTAAGGTTAGACTCCAAATTATATACTCTGCCAATCTTTTCATTTGCGAAAGACAAAACACTCACTACGTATTGTCTCTGACCATACCATAATTGTTTCTACCGATCCTGGGAAAATAACTGCCCCACAGCTGGAAAGAAAAGAAATAGAGTAACAAAGAACAGCCCTGGTTTAGCCCTTTCCTTCCTCATGAAAAAACACTGACCCTAAGCCCTAACAACTTCTTAGACTTTTCATTGACTGCAATGCATTGACAATCTGATCCCCAACCAGTGGTAGGGGTGCTGGTCTGACATCTTCCCACAAATACAGATTGGATTCACATCGAAGATGTGACATTTTCCTGCCTTTCTCAGATGCAGACTGTTTCACCTAAGTCACTGCTCCGCTCAGGTTACTGCAATATAGTAATACGACTTCTTCTGCCGCTTTAGAATTACAGCAGTAATAACAGCTGCCAGTATTGATCTTGGTTCAATCATTTCTATCATTGAAAAAAAAATATTTTTTTTCCTTTCTTATCATCATCTTTCCCCCCATCATCCTGCTTTTGCATGGAATCCCTGCATAATTAGAAAGTCACCACATTCTGGAGCAGGCATTTAATAATATGTGTATTTTCTTCAATAATTTAAATTATATAATCAGAAATATACAGAGTAATCTTTTTTAGATTCTGGGAGTGGATTCACTTCACCTAAGTTTAACATCTAAGTCTACACTAGTCACCCCTAGGAAGTGATTTATTCTACTACCTTGGATAGCAATCTCAACATGAGATAGATAAAATGAGCTAACTAAACTGACTGCTTGCACATGAACAGTGCCAAAATGATGCAACCAGTTTAATTAACAGCGTTTTAACAGTTTATGTCCCATTTTATCAGACTGTCACACAAAAATTAATACCCCAACATCAGCATCTGACAAAAATTAATTCCATTCCCACATGCCCACCAGCATTTAACTGTATCAAATAAATTTGATTTTTTAGTGTTCTGATGGGAAAAAAATCAAAAGCTTTTCTATTAATTTCTTTCATGCTTCAGGTAGATGATGGGAGATGAGCACATACTTATACAGTGGGAACTCATGAGGGCAGACACAAAAATCAACAATGGGCAGGTTTGCTTCTAGCGCTATGTGCAGTGGAATTAGGGAAGTTCACAGAAGGTTTATTTCCATCAAGCCAAAACACTGTACAAGGTCAAGTTCTGTCTAGAGAGATAGTGGGGAATGCTTCTATTTTCATGAATGAAAAAGTACAATGGTCTGGTTCACTTTTAAGGCAAGAAAAAAAATGGTCAAAATAAAGTAATTTCAAATTTTCTAAACAGTGTTTCTTTACACTTCTCAAATCTTGAAAGATTTAGGGGTAGAAGTGAAATCTAGGCCAGGATGTTTGGTTACCCCAAGTATCAGATGAACTGGGAAACCCAGGCTTTTTTTAGAATCATTACTTGCCTAGTGATTCTTTCTCCCTCGGGAGGACATGGTCTGAAGATATGAGTCTTCACTGTAGCATTTTATATATTTAAGTGAGAAAAATACACTGTGATTTAAGCATTTCAGTTACTTAGCACAACTATTTGGTAATAAAAACACCTGAAATTATGCTTGATTAGAAGCATCAAATGTGTAACAACTCTGTATGAGTTCCTTGGCAATTTCTATGCTTACCTACTTATCTATATACAGACACATATCCACACAAACATACATATATATATATATACACATATATATATCAGGGATATCTAAATAGCAGGGAAAGACATAACCCAGATGTCTTTAGAAAGGTATTCTCAGATTTCCACTGCTGTTGCCACCCCAGTGATGGTGTGAACAGATATAATCAGCAACTCCAAGGACATCCTGGCTACAGGACTGGAATGGGAAGGATGTACATGACCAGAAACTACAAAGAAGAGGGGATAAGGAAGACCCTGTCTCTCCTTTGTTCACTGGAAGGCTTCTCATTGGATACCAAGAATTCAACAAAGGTGGAGAGAGGGAAATAATGCAGGTATTATTTTATATCAACCGTGGGTTAGATTAGGGAATTGCTTTTGTTCATATACACACTCTGTACAACAAAAACATCATCTGGAGATTCAGCTGCTGAGTGACACCGACAGATCTGTGGACATTCATTTCTTGATCTTGAGCAAGCCTTTCTACTTTCCTGTACCACAGCTGCCTGTCTGCAAACTATGGGACAAAACAGGATCTCTTCTCTTCTGTCACTGTCTACCTTAAGTATTAAAGGAAAGCCAAGCTATTTGAATCAAAGACTGTCCATCTGCCATATGTGTATTTAAGCAAGACAGAGATACTGGCAATAGTGGTTTTAAAATAGTTTCTGTCACTGATACATGAACCCTAACAATGACAAAGCTGTATGAGATTCAGTAACGAATTCATAACAGTTTTTGGAAAATCTACAGTATTCCTCCAATTCCCTATCTTTGAATTCTGTAAGCAGAAGAAAGAGGCATATCCTTACTTTTGATGGAACTGTCTTCTTGTAACTCTGCAAAATCCTCTTTTGAGAACTGGGGATTCTCCAACTCCTATCTCCACAATTCTCTGTGGCTCCCAGAAACCCTTATAAAAATAACTGACTTTGGCATGCTTCAAATGGTAGCAAGTTTCCAGGTGTTATTAACCAGACACTCCAGTGCTGCTCCGCAAGGCTGAATATTCCCTGTCTTCTTCCTTGCTCAAATCAACTCAAATATTGTACAGGAACAAGGAAATTAAAGTATTTTCAGATAATGGCTATATTTGTGCATTCATTTGTCGTGTGGTGTTGGCTTTCTTTCTCGGTTATGGTAATAGTAAGCCATTTTAATTTAAATAGTAATATTAATTATTATAATTTATAACACCTCTTATGCTTCAGCTCTTCTGCAAAAAGAAACCCATTCTTGGTTCATGGAGCTTTTGAAAGATAAGAAGTCCAAAGGAAAATATATTAGTATATATTTAGTAACAGCAACACGTCCCCACACAGTTTGGAACACAATCCACTGTGTAACATCTGCACAGATTTCAGTGTAAAATTTAAATGAAAGAGCCCACTATGCCTCCTGCAGCAAGTCCAAACTACAGTGGGTACATAAAGAAATACTGTCTGACAACTGAACACATGAGTTATTAAAAGAAATTAGAGAACACTTACAGCAAAACAGTCGCTCATTTTCTGCATGTAGAATAGACTATAAAAACTGAATGGAACTTTCCTCGTCCAGAAGGTGGATTCTTCAAAATTTACATACACAGACTTTCAGTTATTATCAAATACCGTAAGCAATTCGATTGCTACCATCCAATTATCTGTGCTCAAAGCTGCACAGCATTTATATTGTGCAGTCAAGCTGAGATACTTATAGATAATTAAATTCAAAATCACTGACAAAAGGAAGATAAATTTGGATTGAATCTCACTGGATTAAAAAAACAGACATCACATCAATTTATGTTTCCACTATTAAAACCATCTTATTATGTACATTTAGGGGCTAAAATATTTTACCAGAACAACGGTGCATATCTTCCTGTGCTTGGCAGTAAACTAATTCCAATGACATAGGCAGAAACAGACTAATTCTGATACTACAACAGTTGTAAAGGAGTAAATCTTCCAAGAAGACTTTGCAGTTATCACAGTAAGAAAACTTCCCAGGTAGTTGTTCCAGGTTTCCTCCAAAATCAAAGGCTGAACAGGAAAGGTTTTGGGGACAACAGGGTTTCTTGAACTCACAAGCATTTGTAATGTTGTTTTTCCATGTTTCATACAGGATAAACCCAAGCATGCTACCAAGACGTAAAGGGAAATTCCAGAACAGCTAAAGCCCCATTGCAAAATGAACCAATGTTTATTATGTAAGAGACTGAAATTTCAAACTCCCTGTCTGCAAGACTGAGACCAACAAGCTCATGCAAATTCCAGTATCACACAATCTAGGTGAGGGAGAGATAGAGGAAAACATAGAATCATAGAATCACAGAATCATCTAGGCTGGAAAAGACCCATGAGATCATCGTGTCCAACCTTTCACCCTACTCTACAAGTTCACCCCTAGACCATATCCCCCACCACATCTAAGCGACTCTTAATGTGTGTCTCTCTTCCTCCTCCATTTTGTACTTGCTTCTCAAATAACAAATATCAATTTGATGAAAGAGGTACTCTGGGGACCAAGTCTCTTGCGATGCTTAGTGGCATTCTCAGGAAAAAAAGTGAAGTTTCAAACCCTTGGCCCAAATCAGGCAAAAAAGATTGCTTAGGAAAGTATTTTTGTGACCTCCACTAGACATGCACACACAGGATCTATTTTATATTTTTCTGCTTCATGCATTCTTTTTCCTCTGATAATCCAGTCTCAACTCTCAATTATAGCCGCAACTTCTCTATCCTGTTGTTAACAAACAGACACAGTAAAAACTCGCAGAGGATCAGAAAGCCAAACCCCAGTGACTATTTTATCCTCCTAGGGAGGATGGGGAGTAACCTTATGCCATGACACAACTTGTGATAGCATCTCAACCTCAAGTTCCTCCTGAGGATACTGTCAGATTTCCAATCAGTGTGACTGATGGGCAGAATTCTCAGGTATCTCTGGTACAGGGAAAAACTTCCCTGAAAAATACAGGTGCTAGGTTTCTCAGTTGCCTTTGAAATACACCCAGTAAGTACCTCCGTTAGGGAAAAAAGGGGGTATGCTATGGAGCATGCCATCTGTCAGGAGCCAACTCGCACACAAGCACCAGGCAATAAGCAAAATGCCCATTCGAACCTACTGAGAAGCCCTATTGGACTCTTCACGAGTACTGTCAATCCAGAAGGTTTAAAGAATGAAACAGGAGATAATCGTTAAGTCTCTCATTATTTACAGCTAGCATGTCAGGTTTCCTCTTGGGAGGAGAAGTCACAGCTTCAGGCTTTAACACCCACAATCTCACAATTTCAATTTCACAGTCAGTGCAAGCAGCGTTCCTCTTGTAGACAAAAGAGCACAAAGTCTTTTCACAGACATAAGATATAGGCCCAGGAGCAGGACTGGAGTCCCACAGTGGCAGAAATGCAGGAATATTAAATTATCTTCTGGAGTTCGGGTTTGTTTTGTTATTCCTTTGTCAGCAGTTTGTTCAATGAATAGTATTTTTAAAAGTCTGCTGCCATTATACAATTCTGATGTTCAGCATCCTTTCCAAAGCAGGCTAGAAGCTAGGGGCTGTTGCTTTTCTAGAAGCTCCTCAGAAGTAGCAGGGCTGACCTGAAGATTCTTTTTACATAGACAGTATCAGGACACAAGTGAGCTCATAGAGTTGTTTTTAACTGGGAAACCACATCTTGAAGTAATGCATCTGACAGTAAAATCACTGAAGGTGGGCCAATGAGTTAGAACATTCAGGTAAAACTAATGCAGCCTGAGAAGTGAGAAAATAACACTTTGGGTAGAAAGCAAATAGGAAAAAAAATAAGTTTGCAGAAAATAGTGATGAATGGTAGTATGTCTTTCCTCCTTAAAGTATAACTCTCCCCTGGCCAACAATAACGTGAGATCAGTCTTATCCCATGTAATGAAGCTAGAGAGAAAAGAATGCAGAAGTCCTAAAATCCAGAGCTCAGCAGGAAAAAGCTGTGAAAAAGGCAGAGAAACTTCTCAACTAGAATTTCTTCTAAAACTTGTGTTTAAAGGTGGGTGAGGGGAGTGGACAAAAATAAATCAAATAAAACCAAAATCATGTCAGCCACATAACATTATAAGAGCCCTTTGGGGTTTCACGATTATTTTCATAAAATTGTAGAACAGATTGAGTTGGAAGGGACATTAAAGACCATCTAATTCTAAACCTCTGCTATGGGCAGGGTTGCCTCCCACTAGACTAGGTTGCTCAGAGCCTCATGCATCCTGGTATTAAATACTTCCAGGGATGAGGTGTCCACAACTTCTCTGGGCAACCCATTCCAGTATCTCACCACCCTCATAGTAAAGAACTTCTTCCTAACATCTAATCTAAATCTACCCTGCTCGAGTTTAAAACCATTGCCCCTTGTCCTATCACCACCTGCACTTATAAAAATTTTAGGGCTTCTCTTCTCAGTCTGCTCCACAGAAATAGACAAATTCCATATGTAAAGACCAAAGAGTTTTCTTTCTCAGTAGCTTACCACCTGCAGATTTGAATTATTTTTTTCTCTTCACATTACCAGCCTTCTAGCCATGTCACAAGCACTACACAGGTATAAAAGAGAAAAAAAAAAAAGGGTTCTGTATGAAATGCTGTCTGCCTTGCAAAGCTGTTTCCTGAAGCCGTATCACCCGCCCACAGCAGCAGAAGGAAAACCTTTGTAGTTTACCAGAAGTAATACCTTTGCATAGTTATTAAATCAGCAGATAAACCTGTGATCAAATACCCAGGGCAGAGTTGCTAAAGAAAGGGAAGAAACATCTATTCAAGAACTGTAGAAAGTATATTACTAAATTTACTAGAACCCTATTTCCAGTTCATTACTCATTTTGGCCTGGTACAAACTGCTGCTGGTACCTAGAAGAGAGTACACAGATCCACTATTTAACTTTGCATCTGACTAGTAGTTCTCCTCTTCTGACTTGCATCCCTTTCTCTGTCTTTAGTTTTACTTCAGGTAACTCAGCTATGAGCTTTGGTGGTCATTTTTATCAGCAGCCCTAGTTTACTGTGCTCACTGCAGGTAGCTTATGTAATTTATGGGTTTAATTTTTCTGCAAAGCAGCTAGTACAATGGTGAGAGGCTCCATTTAAAATTAACTACATAAATAAGCAAATATAATATCATTAGCATATAACAGATTGTGCTTATCAAACTACAAACACTGTAGGTTTAGAAAGTTCAGTAGCAGTGTGACCACCACTGTACCAGCAGACCATGTATTCATGTCCTAATAGGTCTAGCAGACCTTTAGAATGTTGCATAACACAGTAATAATCTTCCCACAGTTTGCTGGCAAGAATTTAAGATTCTCATTTTCTTCTTTACATTGTACCAGTAGCTTTTCCTGGGCAACACACTTTCTTGTCCTAGACCCAGAAGTGTAAAAGTTACACAGAGCACCACAACAACCCTGCCACCACTGATGGGGAATAATGTACAAGACAGGTTGAGAACCTACATGCCCAGGTGTAAAACCTTCTGAAAGCTGTTCTATCCTCAGTGATACCCGGGATCCTGGATGTTCCAGCCCCAGATCCAGAAGTCAGTGTGAGTCTCAAGCAGTTTGAGCATCCACTCAGAGCACTGACAGAAAGGCACTTTCCAGGGGAGTACCTGCCATCTTCCATGTCCACTTTCAGAGACAGGACACCAGCCTAGCAGGGACCTTAAGCGTGCCACATGCTACAGCCATTACTATGAGCTGCTGTGAGTCTGGCAGCAGTGGTTATGATCTTCTCCATTTGCCTGTCCTGCTGCTTGCCAAAAACTACCCATCTTTGCCACAGCTGCCAGTGAGCATATGTGTTTGTCTCCACTGCGTCGGCACCACATCCAGCATCTAGACATAAAATGACTAACAGCAGCTCCAGCCTGCTAGCTCCAGTATCAAGGGTGAATCTCCAGAAAAGGCATGGAAGGATGCCATGGGAGAGAGTAGCAACACATGACCAAAGCTGGAAGAGCATGGGTTGTGTCACAGCTCATCTCCCTGCTCACTCAAAAGCTGTTTTCAAGTGCTTTGCCACATCAGAATGAATGAAAGGTAAGTCTGCTGGCCTCTGTTCACCAAATAGTATTTTGCTGGTTTTTCTTGTTGAAAGTGGTGCTGATCTGGATGCTACACGGAATAAATCACCAGTGTGATTTCTTTCACCGTGGTTGTAAAAACAAGTTTAGCAACATTTCTGTTTTGCTGTGATTGAACCTTCCTACAGAGCTGCCATTCACAAATTTTAAATGACTTACAATATGCTTTGCACCTCAGTAATTATACTCTAAGTTATCAAGTTCACACACACTCTCCTTTTCCAGAAACCCATTTGTGCTTGGGAGAAATTACTTCTGAACATGCTTAATTTTCAAGTCTTCATTTTACACACTGTATGTAATCAAACTTTTTATTAAACATCACCGAGCAATCTGTCTCATTTAAAATGAGCTGCTAGAAGAGGTAAAGGTCCATTAAGCTGTTAATTGCACACTATAACTCTGATTTCCTGAAAAGTTATGTTGCATGTAGCTTTCTCAAATGCTTAATTCCATATTTACCTAATTCTACTTCCACAGCTACTACATTGGTCAGGTATATGGCAAAAAAATCAGTACAATGAAGCCAGCAAAATTCTCCCATGTAGAAAGAGGGAGAAAAAATTAGGATTTCATTTTCATTTCTCTTGTCTGAGTTTGATATGGAGAATTTCACTGTAGGGATACAAAACACAATTCTGCTAATGTAGAAATACAAGTATACCCTAAAGGCAGAGTGCTTCTGCTACACTAATGTTTTAAGTGATTTGAAAGCTAAAACTCATTGCAAGTAAACCTCAATGAGACTTGAATATGAAAGTCAAGGAAGTGACATAAAAAAAGTTGTATGTCACTGGTTTTAAATTACTCATAATGGAGGTAAAAAAAAACCCAAAAAACTTTAGGCTGTGAAAATAAAACTCTGGTGACTCCAAAACACATAAGCTACATACAAACATTTTCAAAAAGATTGCCACGTCTTCTGTATGGTTCTGAAGTGATTTGAATGCAGGTCTTTGTATATAAAAAACACCATCAAAACATTTAAATTTGACTATACCAAACTCAAGAAACTGCAACATTTTTTACATACAAGTTAATTAAATAGACCTTACTTCATATCATGTACCCTAGTCAAATAAAATTCTATTTCTCATTCTTAAATGACTTTATATCTATCTTTGTTTTAGCTTGTAGTAACTTGAATGATATGCTAATGAAATTAGAGATAGTGGAAAAGGATGTAGCATATATTAATTTCTCTCAAAAGGCACGTAACTCAAAGCACACTATCACATGAATGTTGACAGTTATTTTTCCTTTTTTTTTTCCCCTATTTAATCAGCTGTGTAGATCTCACAACACTGAGAATGAAGTAATTAGTACCGCTCTGTGTACATTTATTATGTCTAGTAGGAGACTCTCTGTCAAGGGAGTCTCTCTCCTCCAGGCTTTATGACTGTCCATAGGAATATCTTCAACCATCTGGCTTTCCAGCACCTTATCAAGGCCATGCAGTTTAAAAGTGGCAGGTCATCTTCCCAGCAAGAATTAGTGGTCAATCTGTTCCCAGTTTGGAAGGCCTGTGACAGCTCTCAATTGCCAGGTGAGCCTTCCTCATGTACAACAACATATTTCACTGCACTGTCCAGAGAGGACAACAACAATCAGTAATCCCTGAGCAGAAATGCCAGAATCCAGGTGCTTTAGACTTTTCATTGATACTCATGCTTACAGCTTGACTTTAATAGGTCACAACCAGGAAGAAGGTTATCTTTGCTCTTTTTCACACAAGAGAAAAAACACCCAAAGAAATCAAAAGAATCCCTAATTTACAAAAGAAAACAGCACGAGTATTTTGCTTAGTACAAACAGCCTTGAAACATATCAGCACTATCTTTCAAATTACAATAGCTGTTCAGGGCCTGAGACTTCAGATTAAGAGAATTAAATTTCCCAAAATCAGTGGAGTGTGTGCTTATTTAATTAAAAGCAGGCAGAATTTCATTTGCACTTCATTGTTAAGAATACCACCTATAATATCACATTTTGGCAGTGCAGCTTAACTCCAATTTCTACTAAAAGCATACTTCATCAAACTAATTCTGAAGTTCATTACAAACGCTAAATGCCAGTACTATTTGCTATAGTGATCCCATCCCATTTGGATGTTTAAATAGGCAAACATGGTCAGATAAACTTGGAGTGGCTTGTGAATATTCTATGCTTTTTTAGATTAAGTCTTTTGTATTTGACCCGCTACTGTGAGCTACATTATATATCCTTGATTTTAAATTTTCAAGGTGTTGAAAAACTACATAACTTGCTTGCTTTTACCTGTGCTTATGAAGCACATCAGGTTATTTTAGCTTGCTCTCACAAATGAAACAGCATATTATACTCATTACTTGACTATATCCCATGCAGCAAGGGGATATAATTTCTGACTGATAGAAATTTACCCTTCTGCACTGACTTCAGACAATGCATATGACCCAGACTGTGCACTGTAAGGCTGACACATGATAAAACTCTCTTGAACCCAAAGGAGGAAGTGTGAGACTTGAAGAGAAGCAACAGCATCCCATTTACTGAGACAGCCACTCAAGAGAGCTGGAAAGAACTAGTGTAAAATCAGAGACCTCCCTCTTTCCTCTGAGCAGCTATGTCAGCCAAGTAGGAGGGAGGAGAAGCACAACTCCTGCAAATTTTGGCTTACGCAAATTTGGTTATCTAACCTAAATCATGGTTGTTTAGACTTCTTCCTTGGCTAAACTAACCTGTTGCTGACAGATTGATGAACTCCTTCCAATCTGCTACTGCAAAGTGTGACATGAGTGCAGATAAAAATCACTTAATTTTTATCAAGGTGAGGAAACATTTCCCATGAATGTTACTAAAACAAACCATGTTATACTGTGTATACGATACTGATGAAGTTCACATTAAGCACTTTGGCACAATTAATGTTCTGTGCATGTGGGCCATTGTTCAGTCCTTGGAAGGACAGGCAGGTACATTCCAGTAAGCTTGCAAAAGGGTACTCCAGGGCTTGGAGAATATCAGCGTGGGACTACAGGGTGTCCAGCCCTGCAGGACTAGCAGAGCAACTCTTGTCTAACAGAATGCTTTGGTTTCTAAGTTATTGTTTTCCACAGGAAGACAGATCTATGTGAAATAAAATAACCTTAAACTTTTATAAATTTACAGAGAGATTGCAAGCATCTTCAAATGAGCTCTTACTGTCAGGCAAATCTCATTCTCCTGTTGCGAGGAGCTTGGACAGTGAGTGAACTGGCAGTTTTGCAGCAGACTCACCAGAAATCTAGCCTCCTAAAGGGTGGCTGAGTGAGATACCACATGGGATTCTTGCACTAGGATTTTGGAATCAAGGGGTCAGTGAAATTTTTCTCAGCCAGGTAAAAGTAACTAGGATTCCGCCTTCCACCCCTTCTGCACAGTGCTTTCTTTGTTAGCACAAACCCCTCAGCATTATGTTCCAAAGCTCAGTTTTAGTATTGTTCATCATCCTTGGTCTTTTGCTTCCCACAAGACAACACTGTTTTCATACATTGTTTACTCACAAGTCAGAAGAATCTGGTCTGTGAACATTGTCAGATTTTCTAAATAAGTGATTCATATCTCCGAAACCTCCTTTATTGCATGACGGGTACGGTGCAAAAAAAATGTACTGAAATCCTAAACACCTTTTTAAAAAAAAAAAGACAAACTAAAAGAAGTGATAAAAAGATGGCTGAGAAAAGCCTGCGTGTGGAAAAGCTCTTTTGAACACCACAGCCTGTGAACACTGAATTCATTACAAGCCTAAGGAGTCATCTTAAAATCCAAAGCAGCCACATCTTACTCCTCTAAACAGCTTCACCATCCAAAAGCTTGCAATAAATTGTAAAGTATTAGCAACGTATTATTGAACTGGCACTCAATAACACTAATGATGGAATCGTCTTCTGCCTTGAAGCATACCAAATATGCTGATAAAATCCAGCAAATGAAACCTGGGTTCACTAGATGGTATTAACCATAATATAAAGGAGACAGTTCTGTTCAGAGTCTTGCTTCACTTTTCATATTTCTCTATCTTACCATGGCTCATGCTGCTTCTTAAAGGCACCCTTTAATTTCAAGGGCACCATCTTTGCTTACAATCTTGGTGTTATTAATGAAGTTTAAAACAGGTAGAAAAAATGACTCAATGAAATACAGAGAAACAAGAAAAAGTTAGAAGGAACTCATTAATATTGCTAGCATATACTACAAAGGTCTGAGTTTTAGGCACTTATTTGTTGTATGCTTCCAAACCACCAATGAAAACTAGTGCATTTAGCTTCAAAGAACTAGACACTCGAAGGGATCAACTTAATGAAATAACTTTCTCTCCTTCGATTCAATGTGGTTTTCTACCCAATTCTGTATAAAATCTCATGGTGGTCTTTTATTCTTGCTCCATTCGTATCAGTATCAACCAGTTTATGCACCACATTATCACTTTCAGCCTAGCATAAAAATTCAGAACAAAAACAACCCAGAAAAATATTTTTCCAACAAATTTATTACATTCTAGAAGAACTCCCACAAAGATGTTCTGTCTTTCATCCTGGAAATCCATTGTGCCTACAGGTTTCTCTATTCATTTGAAATGCCCGTGACATTTCCTTAACTTCCCAATCCCGGCTCCACTCCCTCTGCTGTTTAACGTATCACCCAGGCAGCCTGGAAGTTGCCCTGATTTTTTTGCCACAGAAAGGTTAAAATTTTCGGCAGGGCAGCAATGACCTCAGTAACAATCTGTTATATAGTTAACGAACACAGCTAGCTGGCATCTGCCTGTAGCCAAGTGGGTTCTTGGTGTTGAGGGGAGAAACCACTATCAGATGTGGGATATTAACTGAGAATTTCGACAAGACAACAGGTTGCAGAGGGGAATGAAACCAAAAAAAAAAAAAGCAAAGCAAACAGCAGCATTAGGACTACAACATCTAGCATGGGTGCTGTAAATAACCTGCTCATTAGAGAGAGAGCTGAAGATACGTGCCATTATTCAGAAAAGCAAATGTGTTTGCTCTGTCTGTAAGAAGACTGGATGAGCTACAGATAGTCTGAACAACACATAAAAGCCAATGGCATTATCAGAGATGAGAAGGCAGCCGCAGTTACACTTGATATAACAGGGACAGAAGATAATTCTCAGGCTACATCATAAGTGAGAGAAAAAAAAATGGAATGAAATTACTCAAACACTGCAGTCATCTGCCCTCAAATCAATCACTACTTGCAGATCCTATCTGCTTCTGGAAAAAAAAATAAATTCCTTAATGTATCGCTATATTCAGGAGGTTAGAAGATCACTGGTATTTTAGAAATATATATATTCAAAATGTAAATAATGTGGCATGAACTATCTAGTCCTTGATCATAATGATAAAAAAATACAAGCAAGAGTAATACCTATTCACTTAGGTGGACTTTGTAATAAAAGCATTTCAGTGGACACCAGCGTTTAAAGTGCTAACAATCAATACAGGATCATGAAGCCTGTGCAACAAAAACAGTACCTAAGAGCTGAGGAAAGAAAACAGTAAGTAGAGGCAGAATTGACATGCTTTTGGATGGGGCAAAAAGACTTATAATGCAAATTATGATTGTTTAAGGACTCAAATCTGCTGGTTAAAAGTGCAGCAAGGTGAGGCCAAGGTAGCAAATATAAGGATAAGTGCAAAAATCTCTGCCTTGCAGCAGAAGAGAAATGAGGAATTTCAGATTCATTGAGACACAGATGACATCAAAGAAGTGCTTGGAATTCTGTAGTGTCTCTTCAACAGCTTAATTATAGAAACAGATGATGTATTCAGGTTGCTTTACAAGTGAAATGAGTAAGATTCAAAATGGAGCTCGATACTGGGTTTTCTAACTTCACAGAAAGATTATTAGAGCCTACTTAAAAAGGTGCAGTAAAAAGTTATCTCTGTGCTTCTAAAAATACAGATGAATTAGTCTTTCCTACAGTTATGATGTTAAATATAAGGTAAGATATAAACAGTGTAAGTTAAACTCTCCATCAGTGCTTTCCTTCTCAGTAGAGGACCACTGAGAAAATTTCAGGTGGTGGAGCAAAACAGAAAGTGTCTGCAGTCTCCAAAAGAATTAGACGTGAGAAAAAATATCAGCTGAAATTTGGACAACGTACATAACTCAAGATGGTATTCAACATTTCTTAACTTGACTTGAAGCAAATGGAGCACCTCTTCAATGCCACATAACTTACGCTGAGAAACAGAATGCACTGAAGTTGTCAAGCACAACAGGTGCACACAGAGGATGGCAGAAATTATTTTCAAGCTCTTTGAAAAAAATCCATCCATTATTCATAGCTATCTTCTAATGTTTCTCCTATTTGCCATGTACAGAGTCACCCCAGTGAGCACTGTCACCTTTTGCTAGACTTCACTGGCTGCTGAGCAGCAGGATCAAGACGAGCAGCTTTTGCAAATGGTGTTGTAAAACAAGGATGCAAAATGGCTGAATCATCCTAGTTTTGAAACAAGGTTTTCAAGTTGAAAGGTACCATTAAGGAGGGCAGGACGCAGTGCTCAGATGTCACTCATCTGCATGGTCTCCCTTCAATGACCTTTGCAAAGGACAAATCAATACTAAGCAGATACTGTATCTACTATTTCATACTGTGTAAGAAAGGTCAACCAATTTTCATGTATGTATCAGTTCTAACTACTGACACAGAACTGCTTAAACCCAGGAATAAAGAAAAAAATCTTATCTTGTGCATAGCATCATTTCAGAATATGACAAAAAAAAAAAAAAAAAAGACTCGGAATGGCAACTTATTTCATAAGCAAGGTACGATGCTCATAGAAGGAATATAAAGTTACCTTGCTATCATGAAATGTCCTCTACAAATACAATGTAAATGAAATTATAAATAGCATTTACAAGACTGCTTCCTTAACAAAATCTGCTACCACCTCTGTGCTTTACCACAGAAAGAAGTTGGGTTTTTTTAAATACTAAGCCATTTACATACATTTTATGTATGCCCACCATACCTTTTTTTTTGTACAGGCCAAAGATTATTCTCCTTTTATGGTTCACTTAGATGGCATATTTTGAGGGAGCTTCACAGAAACAGACATTTTGGTTCTATATTTAAACTTGATCCCATTTAGCTCAATGCCTAATCCTTTTAGCTTCAGTGAGAAAATTCTGTAATACACATATTGCCACAGTCTACGAGATGCCCGGTGTTGAAATCTTAGCTGAAATTTCTTGATTTTCTTAAAATACATATTTTGAAGTCCCAAACTATGCTTAGGTTTAACATTTCATAGTACCTGAAGCTTCAAGGATGAACATCTAAACATTATTAATTTCAAAGACACTGTGTTTATATGAAAAAGCATCCCAGTGCATATTTTAAACACACCACAAACATAAAACGACACTAAAACTTCAGTCTGGCTCTGGTAAGAAGACACTGCTGTGCTATTTGATATTGCAAGTGTAAGATCTCCCAGAACAATGTTTTAAAATATTTAGAAAGCTGGTATTTTAAAATGCTTGCATATGGGAAAAGGGTTATTTAATAGTCAGTGTAATGTATTTCTGAGTTGCATTATCTGAGGAGATAATAAAGTCATGTTCTTTAGCTGTATGGGAGCGGATCAATGGCATTTCCATACATCCATAAGCAAAGTCATAAAAAGAATCTATAATCTTTTGATGCATACATTTAATACATTTTGGTAAGGTTTATTACAGTTCTTACTTCCTCTTCTCAGCATCACTCGTGGTTAATGTAGAGATATACACAATGTTAAAAATCTGTCCATAGTTTGTTTCCAGCAAAGAGCAGCAATGTTTTTAAGAATAGTTATTTTTACTCTTATTGTACCTGACTTGGTCAAGAGTTTAAGCCATTTTGATCACTGTAATTTTGTAAATCATAGAAAACATCCCTTGACTCAAACATTTAATGATTTATGTTATTCTCTTGCAAATCCATGTTCGAAGAGTGGTTTCTGTCAACCAAATATGAAAGCATAACCAAATCATAAAGCTTTGTACTGTGGAACAGTGTACACTGCCAGATGAGAAAAGTCTACTCTGGTGCTGCTATCACCAATATCAACAAATACAAATCAGAAATTAAGCTTTGTGTTTCTTTTTAATTAGTTGCTCCTATCATCTCATCAGAAAATCAAATTCATTTTGTTTTTAAAAAATCATATTGTCTTGGGGTCAAACACTCAAAGAAAGCCATACTTCTGGCAGCTGCCATGTGCCAAAAGCAGAATTATAAGCAAGCAATTCACTTTAAAGATTTCTGAAACTACCCCTGAATTATTCTTTCAGTGAGTAAATCCAGTGTATGCTGTGTGATGCAGGACAGAGCTTCCTGTCCCCTGTCCTCTCATATTGCTTATTTTCATTAGCTGAAATGGCATGGAAGTATGGATTTTTAATATACTTTTATTGCCTTGTAGATAGCTGACTTACGTTGGTTTTGGGGCATTTTATTCCTGAATTTTTATGACTACACCTTTTTGTTGACTATGCTTTTAAAATTTTTATTGGGGAATAATGGCTGAATTTATATAAGGATGGATGACAAATTATATTAGGTACAATAATGAAAATGTTCAGTTGGATGGAGATGGATTTTTTTTTAATTAAAGAGAATAAAAACCCCTAAAAATCCTGAAAAAAAACAATACAAACACTGGTATGATTCTTGTCCTCGCCCATCTTGTTTTTATAAGTATCTCATGCTTTTTTAAAGCAGGATCCAAAATAAAACAAGCTGAAGATGTCAGTTCTTAAGTTACATAGTGAAAGTCTATTTCCTTACTCCCTAACAATGAAGAACACAATCAGTAATTATTCTAGAAACAGCTACAATTTCTACAGTGTCCTGAAACATCACTGAGAGTGAATGGAAACAAGAATGCTAACGCTGCATGTGAGCACACAGGTATGCTGAGGAGACTCTGCAGGCCTGTAGGTATTGTATGGCTGTACAATATTGTATTGTACTGTATAGGTGTACCTGGCTATAAATGTCTGCTTTTGAAAACAACTACTCCTCATAGATAGCCACTTTCGGTTCATTAGGTCCTACATGGACAGGTTGTCATCCTGTACAGCAAAAGAGAAGGTTGTAGAAGAAGAAAAAATAAATACTTTCT
>JANHFX010007407.1:47112-62827 GCA_027560015.1 Chloroceryle amazona
CGGGTCTGTTCCTGTGTGGCCTGCCCTGGGTGTTCCTGTGTTGGCAGGGGGGTTGGACTCGATGATCTCCAGAGGTCGCTTCCAACTCCTACCATTCTATAATTCTATAATTCTATGATCTTAAAGGTCTCTTCCAACAAAAATGATTCTGTGAGTCTGTTAACTGACTAGCAAATGCACATCTGCACTGGACTGGAAGCAACCTGCAAAGTGGTATCAGTATTTCAAGGGCCACTAACAAGTTGCTGAGTCCTGTGGAAAACTGGTGTTTAATTAATGTATTTTAGTGCTTGACTTGATGGGCTGATTACAAAAAGCAAATCATGAGATGTGCTATTACATTTATCTGTAATAAGTTCCCATCATTTTTCTCCACATGATATTTGATTGTATTATTTGCCCTCATTGAATTTAACACCTACAGCAAAGCAAACAGAACATTAAAAGAGTTCATGGTGTATGCCACACATCCTCTTTGCTTCCTGTATCCCTCAGCGGGGGCCACAGCACCTCTACAAAAGCTCTATAGGTAGCTAGGGTTATTGCAGTAAGTACTGGCACTACTCTATGTATGTGAGCCCCTGCTTGCAGCTTGCAGTGTACATCTTGCTGGTACTGAGGTCTGTGCCAGCAGAAAAGAAAGCAATGATTTCACATTTATTAAGAAGTCACATCCAACCCTATGAAATGCATCTTTCACAGCTACAGAAAAAAAAAATCACATGCCATCAAGTTTTATCCTTTGCCACCCTCTGTGCTAAATGAGAACGTGGCAAAGGGATCAGTCAGCACCCACCTTCATCCATTTGGCCCACCTGTAAGACACAGTTTTATTCAGCGCTCACGTTTTGCTCACCGGGACATGATTAAATATCGACTGCAGTGGATGATTTTATTTCCACAGACATCTTTAACAGGTTGTGTGAGACCAGCTGAATCCTTACTTGTGGGCATGAATCAGAGGTACCTCAGCTACATGCAAATAACATACTGCAGTCTCGTCGTCTTTGGATGAAATATAAAACACAAGTGATTCATATTTATGCAAGTCTTCAAACAACTGTAACTCACCCAAACTGAAACTAGCTTTCACACCTCCCTAGTGAAGATCCTACCATCTTTCACTCCCCCCTTTTTTTACTTTTTTTCCTTTCTCTCTGATGCAATTGAACAAATGAAAGAAGAGTTGAAAGAGAACATATTCCCCATTCTATTACTGGAAAATGCTTCTGCTGGTTTTGCTGAAATTTTCACAGAAACATTCAATTTTGTGTAGGAAAGAGGCATTCAGAATTTCCACTGGAGATGAAAACACAATGGCAAAAAACAATGTTCAAGGAACATTAATAATGATTGTTTATAATAGCAGTTATTAGGTAAACATTGTAGGTAGCATTCTCCTGCTCTACTTTGTTTTCCCATTTGTTCTTCCCATAAAACAGCCACAGGCTCACCACAACACACCAAGATAATGCCTGACACTGACATTACTAGTCAGTTCTACTTCTTGCTCTGTGATTCAAACTAATTCATATAAAATCTAGGACAATTGAGTGGCTCCAAGTATTCCCTGCAAAATACATCAAATGAAATGTGCAGTGATATATAAAAGGCCTTTTAAATTATTTTATAGATTTCCAAAAACACTAGAAGACAAACTAAGTTCAAAATAACAGAAAACCAAAAAGTAACCCTTTTCTTCTCCTTTTCCCTTAAAACTCATTTCATTACACAGAAATACTCAAATCATTATGAGCTTCTAGAAGCTAGAGTCTTGGGTTGAACATGCAAACAGAACTAATTAAATACCCCTATCAGCACTGGTACATGCAATGAAGACTGAATGACAAGCAGTAAAAATCGGTTGCCCTGGCTGTTGAGGCCCTACAAAAGGACTTTGCAGCCATCATTTCTTCCTGATGACAGGACAAGTAATGCCTCGTTTGGCCAGCACAAGAGTACCTCCCTCTGCTGGCTTCTTCTGGTAAAGAGGCTCCTATTGCAAACCAGTAGTAAAGTTACTCTTTAGTGGAAGTTCTTCACACAGCCTTTGATTTATTTATACCATCCAGCCAAGTGTCCATTGCCAGCAACAGACAGCAAATATCAATTTCGAGGATCTAAGAATAAGAGAAACATAAGTTTCCCTTCAAGCATAAATGTGGACTGTCTTTCAGAGACAAACACCACGTTACCAAGAGGAACTGTAAATTCAAAGACTGTGACATGAAGACTGTGAGGACTGATGACCAGAACCCAACTCTCATAAGATGAGAGGTTTGAGAAGATTGTCCTGGCCTGCAGTGGGAAGTCCTTTGTTACAACAGGTAACCACACTCATCACCCAAGACACTTCCATCTGAAAAATAGGTAGGTTACTAATCTACTTTGCTCAAACTAGAATGGTGCTTCAGAATAACATCCTTCTAGTCAGGAACTTAACCTCTACACTGTTTTTTCACCATCAGTGTATTCCCCTATTGTCCCTGTCAGCATTGTTTTGCTTTAATATGTGTCTTCACCCCCTCAGCTTCAACAGGTATTTCTCCCTTGGCAAGCCTGTAGCAGCTTTCCACCTGCTCGGGCTAAAAATGCCATCGTCCTTTATTTCTAACACATGATACATCTGACAGTGCATTCCAGTCCCAGTGGCACCTCTTCCAGAAGGAAGCCCTTTCCCTGGGCACAACAGAGGGATGGAAAGCATGGGTTGTAGGAGCGGAAGACACATTGTGGAAGGTCTCAGAATTTTGGAAAGCTAGAGTAATTTTCCCTAACTTTACTGGAAAACATCCATACCTCTTGGCTTACACTCCTGTTACTCCTTACCTGGTTTATACTCCTAATAATTTTAGCAGTCAGAAAGAACAGTACTATTAAGCCACAAAGAGGTTTGATGCTTGAAAAGTCTATGTATAATGCTTGACCAAGAGCAATTGCATCACCTTTTCACCAGTAAGCATTCACTAATGTAAACTAAAACCACACACAGGAGACAGCAACAATTTTTCAGTGTTTTCTATGATGCGAAGAAATGTCGAATAGAGGTGATTCAGCATTGCTTCTCAGTCACTACTTCAGGTTTAATATAATGAATAGTGGGAACTTCATTTTAATAAGACACAGAAATACTGAGATTTTATTAGGGAGACAGGAAGTATGCATGGAAACCATATAAGCTTTTCTACTCCATATGTATTGGGTTAATCTAAACATTTTCCCATCATAAAATCTTTTGGCACTGATTCCCCACAAAGTAAGCCAGTTTAACTTTTGCTTTGTAGTAATTTGATTCAAGCTGCTACCTCAGGTGAAACTTATTCAACTGTAAACAGACAAATCTAAATGATAAGATTATGCTCAATGTCTTTACCTTTACTGAAGTTCACAGACTGTGTTAGATATATAGATGACAATAATACAACTCATTAAATAAATGTTCATTTGGGGATTTTTTTTAAATGAAAATTATTTTTTAAAATTTTTCAGGGCTGACTGTAATTTTCTAATACCTCCACAAACAACGTGATACTTCAGGACAAAAAGCATCACTCAATTGGAAAACAGTATTTTTCCCATTCAAGAAAAGAAAAATCTGACAAACACAAACACCAACAGGTTTCTGTTAATAGTTTAACAGAAATGCGATGGCTCATTGGCATAAATGTTCCGTTAATACCTTATTACATTTGGCCTAAATTAGCTTGTACAGCTTATTTTCCATTTATTAGAGGTCTTCCCAAGCATAGATTCAAAGTCTTCAAGAGTAATTTCCAGGAATGTGCTAGGAATGAAATAGTACTTTTATCAAAAATTAATGTTATTGTAACCCACAGTTTTTAATTCTGAAACAATACGACAACTGTAGAGACTTGTTAACTGGTTCTGACAAAACTAACAACATGCCAGCATCCTAATGACTAGGCCTGAACGCAGCAGTGAGAGAAATCCTACCTAAGACAGGCCTGCTTTCAATAGGAATAACAGCATGCAGCTACAGATTTATACTAAAAGAAAACTTGAGCTGTTGACACAGGCACATAGTTTATGGCTCTCATTCTAAAGGACAGTTAACATGTGACATAGCTTTTGGAGGTTTGGTCATTACCTGGAATCTAACTTTGGACAGCAAAAATCCACTACTGGATACTTCTATACAGTTTGTTGGGTATGGACTTTATAATTTCAAAGGTCAAGTTCTCTGACCTCAGAAAGACTGCATCGGGACCAAAAAAAAAGTCTTTTCCAAGGTCCGGTGAGTGAAAAGGAACCCAAGTGAAGCCCGATTGAGTCTGAAGCTGTACTACAATGAATAACCAGAGAACTCTGCCTTCAGGTCACAGAGACCTCACCTCTGTGGAAGAAAACCAAGCTTCATTCAAACATGAGAACACAGATCAAAGTCTGATTCAGAGCCTTTGAAGTAATTATGAGGCTCTGCTGAACTCTGTATGAGTTAAACCATTAACAAATATGCTATAATCAGCACTTCCTAAACATACCGCACTGATTACCTTTTTGGTTCCAAGCCAAGTTAAAGAGTTGGGTTATGATCTGCACAGAAGCTTAAATAACCTTTGAAACAAGTGAAATTTTCCCTTCTTGAATAAGATCTGCTGGGTTGTTCATATTTTTATAATGCCTTTATTTCCTCATATGGCATCTACAGGACACCTTCAGTCTCTAAGGTATGCATGTACTTTCTAGAAGTCCAGGTGTCAATTCAAAAGTGCAACAATTTTAATAATCCATTGACCAAAGAAGCAAGAGGGTTATAGCAACAGAGGCAATGGAAATAGAATCCCAGAATGACACAGACCACCTTACTAAAGCCAGTTACATCAAATGAAGAACTGCTCCAGAGGCATATTCAAGACATCCAGGTGACTGTTTCCTCCTGGAACGTATTATACACCCTTATTTACAAAAATACACAAATATGCCTGCGCATGCAGGACTGAGATGAGTACATGAATATATGTACGTAAGGATCCCCTTAAGAGGATAATTAATGTTTTCATATTGCTTCTTGTAGCAGAACATAAGGAAAAGCAGATGTGAATCTGTAGTCTTTCTTCCCTTACAGCTCTCTTCCATCTTCTCTACTGGTTCTCTAGCTGTACATTTTGGTATTTTTGGCAAAGGGATAACCTAGAAGTCATTACATCTGCTTTCAGTCTCAAGCAAAATTAACATCTACAGAACAGCATCAGCACTCAACTAAATCTTTTGGTAACATAACAAAGTTGTTTAGGTTTGTGGGTTTCTTTGTGTGTGTGTTTTTTTTTGGTTTTGTTTTGTTTGTTGGTGTTTTGTGTGTGTGTGTGTTTTTGTTGTTGTTGGTTTTTGTTTTTTTTTTTTTAATGGAAAGTTTTTTTTTTTTAAAAAAAAAAATTTTTTTCCCTTTTCTTTCCTTTTTTTTTCCTTCCCCCCCCCCCCCCCAAGACAAACCAAAATAAAAGTATCTAAAATACTTACATTAACCACAGGTACTGGTGGATATATTTGAATAGAATTAGGGACACTTCTAACTTGAATAAATTCAAATTCAGTAGAGAATTTCAGCACAGGGGACTGAGTTCTAATGCTTTTAAGCTCAGTGCAAGTCCATTCAGTCTACTTCTCTTCTCCTTTGAAACTTTACTATGCTTATCAGGATGATGTTTAAATAAAAGTAGGATTTGAGGAACCAATTTATACTGGTACTAAGCAAATACTAATATCTGAGCGTTATGAACCCAATTATAGACTGACACTACTGACATAAATGTAGTTTTTCCTGTTTGGTAACAAACTTCCAGTGGACACTTGACCTAAAAAAATCTGTTTGACAGTTGTTCCTGTTTTTTTGGTTTTGTTATTTGCAATTACAACTTTATCCCAGTTTTATAACCATACACCTAAAGAATATTTTGCTGTGCTTCACTAAATCATGGCAAAATTCCTCTCAATTAAAGGGCTTTTTTCAATACTAATGACATTAGAAATGAAAGAGAATTATAATTTCACCATAAAATATTCAAAGTACTAAATACAAATGGCCTCATTAACACTATACTAGCTTTGAGAATGAATAAAAGATTACGCATGTAAAAACAAATATTCCACAGTTTCTCTAATTTCTCAACGATGAGCTTAAAACCACAACTCTGCCAGAACACCAGCTACTGTGTTTTACCCCAAGGCAGCTGAGAAACTATTATGCACTTAAAAATCAAGGTCTTCTGCCACAAAATGGACAGTCTTGTCATATTTGAATAAATGACGAGACCAGACACAACATTCATACAACATATCTTACTCAGTTTATGACACAAGATACTTGAAAATACTCTGCCTCCAGAACTACCTCCGGGATTGGAACCTGAGAATGAGTCCCAGTTTCACACCTGGAGCCTCCATAACTACCACAACCACACTGAAGAGCTGGAGTTCCCTACCCACACTAAAGCCTGGTCCTTCTTTAGAGACCACTTCTATCAATGCTGCACAAAACAGAGATTGATGAACACATCCTTACATAGGCAAAGGATGTTAGGTGGCAAGTAGAGAGTTACACAAACTAAAAAATTCAGGAATTTATTCTGTAACATGAAGTGTGGATGAAGAGGAATTTTAAGTGAGGTGAACATTATTTATGACAAGGAATGATCAAATTAATAATGAACAGTATTATCATAAAAGGAAAAGTAATAGCAATTTGCTAATATTTCAGAGATAATTTCCGTGCTGCTAATTTTCAAATAGTTCCTCAGACTTGCTAGTCTAAACCCATAACTAGAAGTAACATGACAATATACTTTTGAGTTTCTATAATGAGCTCTTACAATATCTTGAAAATTTCCACTTTTTATTGAATTCATGCTTGCGGGCATAATATTACGATATTCTTCCAAAGCAAGTATGTTTAAGGCAACAATAGTGCATTTGGGTTTTATCACTTGCATTTTAAAGCTACCTGTCATTAAGATGACATTAATTTGTAATTACTGTTTATTTTTAGCAAAACTGCATTAACCTTTTTCACCGAAAGGATCACCCGGAAGACATAAAAATTAAACACCTAAACATATTGAAGCCATCTTATAAAATAGTAAAGGTTGCCAGTGGAGAACAGTAAGGCCAAGGTATGGGTCAGGGAGTTGGAAAATGTAAGGCAAAAGATTGTAACTCCAAACAAAGGAAGAAGAAAATCAAATTGTTTCAATAAATACATAAATTTTAAAATTAGTAGATTAGGGTCCCCTCATTTATGTCCTTAGTTACAGTTACCTCAAGATGGACCTAATTTTCAAAGAACTGTAAGATCACATCCACTGCATAATCTGGTTCACCCAGATGTCTCTATCTGCCCTACCACCTTTCAATTAAAGTATCCATAATTCAAACAACTTAAGGAGAAAAAATATCTTGGTCAAAATATTCTGAAAAAATGGTAACTTGGGGAATGCATCTAACCCATAATCTACATGTTTCATTCTAGATCTATTTGCTGCTAAAAGCTGCTCTCCGAATTTGTGACATGAATGTCAGAATGGGAATGATCCCTAACATGGAACACTGAAATATAAAAATTGGAGGAGATCATTGTAAATTAACTGCTCTTTGATTAGTTTAGTATGTAACCACACTTCTATCACTAGAATGGAAGGAAACAGAAGCAGAAGTGTCAGATATTAGGGGTTGGATGTACCCACAAAGTATCTAGCATCCAGATTTCCATGTTAATGTCTCTTGCATGTAATTTCACAATTCCAAAACATATCGTACATGTGTGTTAGTTTATTTCTTATGTACTGCAACTCTCCCAATTAATTTGTAATGAATTTAAATAGCTTATGGGTTTTTTTCACTTATACTAGTATTAAATTACCTCCTCTTTAGAAGGCCAACCAGTCATCCTGCTTTTGTATTATTAGGCTGTCTCAGAAGCATTGTACCAGTTGCTAAACATCTCTGTTAATGTGATAAGACAAGGATTATTATCATATTGCTACACTTCACAATCACCTTCCACAGTATGTTACTTCTCAGGAATTCCTATTAACCTACGTACAGTTTTGACTGAACATCCCTTCGGTCAGCTACGCAATACTAGTAAGTTTATGGGCAGGGAAAGCAGCGTGTCTGTGGCTGGAAAAGGCTTCTTTTTTGGGTAGTCTCTACCTCAGTCAGTCCATCAGGTAAGGAGATCTTGCTAGTTAATCACTTCTATTTACCTGCTTTTATCTAGTCTCGTAAGAATTATCAATGCATTATCAAAGCAAATTGTCCATCAGAACTGAGATCAGACAGGTTATTAAGGTCTCCCATTCTGCTGACTGGTCACATACTATTAAATTAATTAGACCTGTAGCAAATATTTTCCTCGATAAATCAAAGACAATGACAGATTTTTAAAAAGTTGCATTCTGCCAGAGTAGCCAAGTAACATTTTGGTTTGTGACAATTATTTAAATTAAAAGAAATTGTAGGCAGATATACAAATAGCAAAAATTTAACACCAGTCACATGTTTAATAAGTTACTTAAGAAGTTACACTCCTTAATAAGTTACTTGGGAAATGAATGGCACAGCAGGTGAACAGTGTATTTTGCTCAAGAGTAATACAAAATCCTTTTTTTTTTGAGAAAAGCAACATACGTTTTTACCCATTACTGATACCATCAGCTCCAAATCATGACAACTTTAATGCACTGTCTGGCATGAACATAAAAATGTGGAAAATCCTGAGCTTCACAGAACAACCTTTCTGATGACTGTGTAACTTCACGAGACCTATTCATAAATTTGCAAAGGGTTACAAACAGTGATTTTTGCTGTTTAATTGTGCATTAATGAAATTAATTCACACAACATTAATTTAATTAATGAGTATTTCTTCAAATGAGCTTCCTGTCACTGTTCCAAACTTTAATTTAGGACATTTTGCATATTGCCAGAAGTAAGCATAGTGTATTATACAATGCCTTTCCTCAGCTAACCACATCACCAAAAGATACCTCTTTTGGATATCTCTTTTAAGACCATAAATGACAGAAATCCTGTCTAGACATGTCTCTAGCTTTCTTTTAAAAGCATTTTAGATCCTGTTGCTCCAGGGACTAATCTGAATGAGCACAGAAACCACATCTTTTTTACTTGCAAAAGTAAAAGCCATATTCCCATGGCTGCTACAAGAAGGGACATGTGAGTCAGTATAATCCTGAAAGGAAGAAAGGGGAAATAAAATAGAGGGGAAAGAAACATTTCTCTCCGAAAGACCTGCCTTCCAATTTTATATGTGTATTTCACATACCGGAAAAAAAAAGCAACTTAACACTTTCCTGCATGACACTCTCACAGCAGCTGCCTGACCGCGGTCACATCCCCATCACAGGCACCTTGCAGACTGTTGCTTCCCTATGGCAGGACAGAAGGTGAAGAGACAAAGAGCACCATGACACAGGATCTACCTGGGCTGCCATGAATAGTGCCAGGAGCATAACAACTTGCCTCATTAGCTATGAAACTAATTATGTCTGACTTTTTACTGCTTTCTGGCCTGTCTTTATGCCTCCTTGGCCTATTATATCCCCATTTCTCCGTAACTCTGACATCCCTTTCCCACACCTTCAGTCCTTGACATCATCTTTTTCATACTACCTCCACAGCATACATTTCCTCCTAACAAACATGACAGGAACCAGCTTGTGATTCTCAACATAAGTCTATCAGCATTATTAACTTACAAAGAGAAAAAAAATTACACCAAGCCCAAGATGACATACTCATAAGTAGAATGTTTTTTGTAGTTCCACTTTAAGTTTCTAAGTTCAGTGAAGTATGAAAACTGGAAAAAAAACCCACCTCACTAGTAGTTTTGTGTCACATAAAGGAAAATATCTGCTTTGATGGCTTGGGCTAAAACAACCTATTATAAAAAGCCTGAGACATTTGAGAGCTCAGAATCTTACTTCCTAAATATCATCTCCATGTTAAGCATCCCACTAGCCTCCTTCTCCGCAAATATATTGTGCTGTCTACCCATTTATCAACCTCTCATATCACTGCTTTTTATTATGCAGCATTCTGCAGTATGGTCTTCCTGAATTCAATGACAGTCTTTTCACATGCAAGTGATGCCTCTGCAGCATCTCTCTGATACCAAGGATGCAATGAATCAAGCTGATCAACAAAAGCTAACCTCTCTCCTCTCTGTCTTTTTGTCCTTAGACTGGGAGTACCCTTGTGTTCTGGTGAGTAGCTCAGATACAGGAATTGCTACTGTAACATAAAATGGAAATTTAAAGAGCTTCACATGCCAGGTTCTGATTTTGCTAAGGAAATTCCAGTATAAATGCAAGGACACCAGCAGCAGACCACATCTCTCTGAAAACCTGCATGCACTCTTTAATTAATATACCTAAATTTCCTAACTAAAAATAAACAAAAACCAAACCAGATATACATCATACAGAAACACACAGAAATGTTTCAGTGCTTTCATACACTAATACACATCTTATGCAGATATTAATTTTAGATATATCTTTTAATTAGAAGTTCATTTATTTTAGATGGGTGGCTGATAGCCTGCAGCATCTAAGGAGTTCCATAAAGTATCTTTCTAAATCTAGCATTTTTTTTTTAATCTCTACATGTTGACTTAAAAAAAAAATTAATGTCTATATGATTATTTCCTGTTGTAAAGAATCTAGTCCCACCTGACTGACCATTTATTTCCAAAATACACCTGAAAATTCTGAGTTCATGTCAACTGTTACCAGCCTTACAGGGTTTGATACTTTGCTTTTTTGCTCAGCTTTTCTGTGTAATACAGAGTTTTAAATGCCTTATACTATGTGACACAGGCGATTACAGAGTCAGTGCAATGGTGCAGTGAATATCTTTATATGGGTATTACAATACCAAATCTGAAGCTAAAAATGAATTATATATATATCACTCTGAGTAGTACAATTCAAATACCTGTATCTTTCAGGGATTTTTTTTTTCCTCTAACTAAACTTTGAAGTAACTGAAATATTGCTAGTGCTGAAATACTACATTGACAATATCATTGACTTCTCTTCAACAAAAGCTACGTCCATCACAAAGAACAAAAGATCACCGAGCTCCAGTTCAGCATAGACTTTTGACAACAATGAATCCAAATAAATTTATCCCTCATTACCAAGCTGTTTTTTAAATAGCATGATGAGATTTACAGATTGCTAACTTGCTCAAAGAACAATATTGCTCAAAAAACCTAGCTGTAAAAAGTTTTGCTGAACATAGTCACTTAGTCTTCTTGAAAAAGCAAAATGAGATTAAAAAGAACAGATTCACCCACAGATAAAAATGTTTGCTAATTAGGAAATCAGCAGAAAGTAATATAAACACAAGCAGAAGACAGCTACTGTGTTTTTAATGTAAAACAAAACAAAACAAAACAAAACAAAAACAAACAAACCAAACAAATAAAAAAACCCCAAACTAACAAAATCAACCAACCAGAAAAACACCGTCTGTAGCAGTAAAAAAAAATCAAAGCATTTTAGGATACAAAAAATACTCCAAGAATATACATATTATTTATTTATTTGTTTTATTTTAAAAGGAAAAGGAAAAAACCTCGGACCCAAGTGTGGTAGAATTTCTGGTTTGACAGCAAGCAAACTGGCATAGCAGTAGAGAAACTGAGGTCATGCCTACATTTGCAATCAAGAGGTGAGCACAACTCTTCAGGTTCACAGGACACTTATAAGTTTCATAACATGTGACCATCAGCTACCTATCAACAAAATTACTCCGAGCTGAAGCACTAGAATGCATTTCCTACTTCTGACTTTCAGCCAAAACACCAGACTACACCAAAGTTACAAAAAAGATAAGGTTTTCAGTTCTCAGAGGACAGAGCTCACCTTTGCTAACCAAGCCACTGAGGACTAACTGAAATACATGGAGAAGATCTGCTTTTCTACTACCTCCAGGAAAAATCTAAGTGCAAATAATTACCAGCAATATCAGTAAAAAGTCTTATTTTTGAGTAAATTCAGATCCAGTACCCAGCTGTTCCTTAACTGAATAAACTCTCATACATGTGACCAGTTCATATTTGAGTTTCAAAGAAACAAAGGCAAACTCTGTTACTCAAAGGTTAGTCTGCTGTTCCTTTTTAACAGGCAAGTTACATAAATATTGTTAGTTGTATGTAATCATATGCACCACAAATGTTCCTATTAAGGTAACATGACCATTGAAATCGACATTTGTCACCTGACTGTTGTTGATGTACAGGACAGTAACAGTTTGACACTAAATGTGACAGTGCATCTTACCTCATTTAAAAAACTACCTTCAAACGTAGTCAACAGCCCTTAAAGAATGTGTGATCATTAATACGCACAGGTTTTTATCTGAGGGATGGGTATCTGCTGCTTATCGCTCTTGGAAAGCTCCCACTGAAACTGACAGAGCTATTTTAGAGAACACTGGCGCACAACTGAAACTGGAAAGGTATACTGGGATTAAACGCTGCATCGCAAATCACGTCAGCTTTTTCTTTTTTAAAGCCACAATACAAACTGAAGCTCATGTTTTCTTTGCTGTGATAGACATCACAGAAGCATATTCATCCCCACTACTTAACAGAACCTATAAACTCCTGCTGATTTCTTTATCCATTTCTAAAGCACAATTTACAATCCTACACTGCAGATAAGGACACGCTGCTCACAAGACTGAAGTCAAGGTCACATACTGCGCATACGCTGCTGCCTGTGAAACAGGGATCTGTTTCACAGACTCCACATATATTTTTAGAAGGGGCTGCTCTAGACATCAGCTACCAGACACTGAATTACAAAAGGGAAGATAAACTTTGGTTTAAAAGATAAAATTTAAGGCCTCCCTGCCAAAACAGACAGACCCCTGCTGATTCAAGAAAGTAGTGTCGTTCCTTTTATCCCGTCACAAAACCTGATGGGGAAATTCCCAACGCAGTACGAGCCTAACTTGTCTTCTGATGGAGCCAACTTCCATATGCTTTGACAGGACCACAGGTAGACCACCTTTGAAAAATCCTGGTTTTACAGTATGTCTGTAGCAGGTGTTCCCTACTTGCATCTGTTGTACCTCCTTCTCAACAGGCACTTATGCAACTGTTCACACTAGGGATACAAGAGAAACACCAGCACCATGCAAGTAAAAGGTCTGTAACATGGAAAACTTTTCTGACTTCCCCAGTGAACATAATTTGCACAAGATGGCCTTAGGGGATGCCACCAAATATCAGCAATCCTGAAGAAGTGAATACATTGATAGGAAATAATTACTATTATCACATGCTGCTTATAAGAAGATGGTAAATTTAATTCATAGATATCTAGACACAGACTCCAAAAAGTCTGTTCACATAAGAAGTGAGCACCAAAATCTGGATTTTTATCCAACTTCAATGATGGAAAGGTCTTTGAGACATGTCCAAGTAAAAAGACAGAGCAAGGCATTACTGTTAACTACCTAAAAACAGAGCTTTTTCTCTTTTCCTTGTGGAACTTGTTAGGATTGCTCTTCACTAGGAGGGATTAAATGGCAGCACCTTTGTGCTGTACGGAGATATCAGAGATAAACCCCATGAATGGGTACAGGCTCCTCAGTAAAACAGCGTTTGTACAATCAGGACTTACCCATAAAGCTGACTTGAGGCCACCAGAGATGTAAAACATCTACCTTATCCCCCAACCTTCATGTTCTGGCAGGTCACAGAAAATGCTTATGTAGCTAACTGCATGAGAGCCACACTCATTTTTGTAAGTCACTTGGAGAAGGCCCCTTTGCTTGCTGCTGCCAACCTGTAAATCAGACACCTTTCCTTTGCTTTATTTCAGCAAGGCAACAAAGATCTAGAGCTTTAAAAGACATTTTATACCACCACCAATGTGTCAAGACCTTCAGCAAATGGGGATAGAGCCACACAGCTAAATAAAAGGAGGCCAAGGAATAAGTAAGTACAAGGCTCATGCTTATCATCCACATTGCTCTGCTGTCAGCCAGTTCCCAGACTCTGTCCTGGACTTGTCCAAATACTGAGCTCTGAGACAAACAGACGTGTAAGGCAGGGGACACTCTGCCTTACACACTTGGCCTAGGAATCTGTCCCTGGACACCTTTTGTTTGGCACTACTGGCATCACTTGAAGGCAGAAGTTTTTGACTTGCTTTGTTTTTATTTGTTTTTAAGACAAGAATCTCAGACAGGACACAGCATGTATGTATAGTGATCAGTTAAGGACACCGATCTTCCTCAAGGAGGTGACAAGCTTTCAGGATAAATGTATGTTGATTTATGAATAGAATAACATGTTAAAATCCTGAAGAGGAAAACAAAGGGCAGAAGGAATCTGCAACCTAAATCACCTTACCATAGACTATTATGTGATTTCAGTTAGCTGATATTGTCACAGAATCTATTTTATACCTTGTATTTGGGTTTATCTTTTTCTGGAAATATTCTAATTATCTATCAACCACATCTTATTTTAGTAGGTTGCACAACCTAAGTAACTCAGTAGCCGACATCAGTCAATACATTTTCAAATGGACGTGAACTCCTAATGCTCTGCCTTTGGAGTGACCTTCATTTGGGAACTCAGACTGATCCACCAGACACCATCCATTAGCAGATACACTTTCAAAACTGGGGAGCCTCACAAGAAACGAGCCCGATTCTCAGGAGTTTTGAGAAGTCACCTGCTCAAATGTCTAAACAGTGTTAAAGTTACAAAACACCCACTTTTCAGAATCTTGGCCTGAATTTGAGACAAGCAGTCTGTTGTTAGCAAATTTTCCCTGATGGAACTAATATGGGTAATACCAGACTGTGAAATTAACTTACTAACTCAAAGAAAAGTTCCTCAAACTACTGCTTGAAATTAAGTTTTTTCCACATCCCTCTAGAGGCAAAGTTTAATTCCATTCGTTACCAAACACCCATGTGTGGGGAAGCCTGTTCTTGCATCCAGTCCCCAAATTAAAAAAAAAAAAAAACAACACAAAAACAAGCAGTACCTCGAGACATTGATACCTCTTTAAGTAAAATAAATTATCGTTGAACATCCATTACAATTAGATTTGAAGTAGTATGTTCAAGCAACATTAAATGTTGGGCGGAGGAGAAAATCTATATAACCTGCAAAACTAGTTTACAAAGACCTGTCGAACCACACACCTTCACTAGGCAAGGGACGGTCTACCATTTTAATTTGCCTTTCCATTCATCTTACTATCTCGTTTTGCATCTTGTTGATCTAACTAAATCCTGTTGCTGAACTCACGGCACCCGCGGGACATTTGTGTCGGTGAAGAGGGAGGGGAGGAATGGGAGAGGGGGAAGGGGAAAGGAGACCTGCAAACCCCCCGGGAGGGCTGCGGCGCGGCCGGCGCTTTCTGCAAGCGCTCCCCACCTTCCTTCGCACCACAAACTTCCCGCCCGTAGACGAGGCGAGCTGGGACCGGCCCGGGCCTCCCACGCCCTCGGCCCGCCCCCGCCCCACCTCCCGCGGCCCTACCCGCCCTTCACCCGCCCCTCTGGGCTGCGCCCGGCCCCCGGTACCTCGGAGCCGGGAGAACTCGCGCTCCCGCAGGCCGCTTAGGCCGCCGCCGTACCCGTACTCGTAGCCGGCGGAGGAGGCCGCCTGGAAGGCGCGGAAGGAGAGCAAGTCCCCCCGCGG